>KN887049.1:0-26194 GCA_000934455.1 Apostichopus parvimensis
GGTAAGTAAACCCCATAGATAACCCATAACCTCACATTCCTGAAGGCAGGTACAACCCATAGATAACCCATAACCTCACATTCCTACAGGTAAGTAAAGCCCATAGATAACCCATAACCTCACATTCCTAACAGTAAGTAAACCCCATAGATAACCCAGTACTTCACATTCCTGAAGGCAGGTACAACCTATGGGCTTGTCATAACTTCACGTTCTTGTTTTTTTTCTCCCTCATAATTTGATCCAATTTATGTCTCCAGAAACGAGGTCCACAACGATCAGTGAACACCATAGTTTCATCTGCTTTCCTTCTGTTTCTGATGCTGGTCTCGGTACTCTGCATGGAGATGATCGGCAGTTCAGATAACTTTCCTTCAAACCTCCATAACTGGGAGCTCGTCGCTTGGACATTCAGCCTCAGCCCTTTCCTTCTCCAATTTATAATTCTTGGCTCGGAGATCAACAAGAAGTTTAGAAATACATCGGTGATCCTGACAGAACAAATTAACTTATATTTGAATATGGAGAGGAAACCGCATAAAAAAGAGGATCTGATGTTAGCTAACAACGTTTTGAAATTGGCTTCAAAACTTTTGAAGGTCAGTACAGGTTCTTTTTGAAGGAAGAGGTTGGGTTGGAAGGGGTACGTAGATGGTGAATGGTTGCGATGGAAGGGTTGGAAGGGGTGGCAAGGAATAAGGTGGTGGAAGGGGTAGTTGTGACAAAAAAGTAACTGGAGGTACGAATATGGTTGGTGGTGGAAGGGGTGCGTAGGTGGTGAATGGTTGGGATGGAAAGATTAGAAGGGGCGGCAAGGAATAAGGTGGGTGGAAGGGGTAGTTGTGACAAAAAGTAACTGGTGGTACGGAGATGGTTGGTGGTGGAAGGGGTGGGCATGGCATTTCGGGTGGGGATCGGGAGTAAGAGTCTCTACGATTTCATTTTCTGTTTCATGTGAAAAAGTGAAACACAAAGTGTGATTCTTTCACCATCTTAATTTCAAAATTCATTAATTAGGGAAGGAAAGACCCAGAGCAACAGGTATTTCGTTAGTAATAATAATATAAAAAATCAGCAGTTATTTTTACGACGCTTAAGCGACCACAGATGTGGGAGAAACCTTAATTCAATCAGTGATAAAATTATTTCCATTGCTTTAAAGCTATTGACTACTAGCGAAATAGTTTTAAATATCGATCCTGTGGCAGGGAGAAATGCTTGTACGTTGTGACAATTAGCGGACCAAGGTCACATGAATGTAAACAATGAAGCTGCAACCATTCGGCCTTCTTTATAACAGGATTTCGGGTAAAATCATCTTCCATGTTCCATCAAATCGATAGTGTCTGTTCAGTATTGTATCAAAGTTTTAATTATTTTACAATGTAAGTATTATTTTCAATGTTTCTGTTTGGGTGATCAGCAAGAGGCAATAAAAAACCCACCCTATGAACTGTCGTTGGGCCCAATGCAGTTAAGAAAGTATTTCAATATTTCTGTAGTAATGTCTCGTCTGAATGTATTTAATGTTATACTTAGATAACATTTCTATACTTGAGATAAAGTTTTCAGTTCTTTGTGTGATGTGATCATCATAATATGTGTGATTCTCGATGTGATTCATGAAGCCGAACTAAAAAGCGTGATTGTTAGAAAATCCTTCTGTAAATCATATTTTAAATCATCTCACAGGAATTGGAGACACCTTTTAAGATCTCTGGGTTAGTCATGAATCCTGTGTTATACAACATCACCAGAGTGGTAGTCTTGTCAGCTTTCTCAGGTGTACTGACAGAGCTGCTAGGTTTCAAATTGAAGGTAAGTAACACCCCCCCCCCCCACTGCCCCATTTGGTTTATGTTATTAAATGTTCCTTCCTGTTGTCTCTTGTTTGGATAATTCTCAGCTGTACTGAACAAGCTACAAGGTTTTAAATTGATAGTTTAAGAAACCCTTGTCAGGGATGCCAGAATTCCGGCAAAAGCAGGAGTTCCGGCTCCACACGATCCGACTTTCCGTCCCAGTTGAAACAGGCATGAGCTTTTTCCGCGAATTTCTAATTATTATCCTAACACACTGTAGCATACGCAAATTGGAGCCTATACCGCAATTTTTTTCTCTGGATTTTCATAAAGTTCCCAACAAGAGCTTAGATAGTCTTTGGGACATCCAAGTCCCCACAACTTTCAGGCCCTAGGGGCAAACCCTGCTGGCATGTACTGTTGGCAAGGCAAACCCTGGGCAAAAGGCAAACCTGCCAAAAGGCAAACCTGGGCAAAAGGCAAACCCTGCTGGCAAGGCAAACCCTGCCTTGTACTGTTTAAAGTCATCTTGGTAGTTGCAACAAGCACTCGCAATGTGGTATCCTACATGGTTCTGAGTATACAAGCATTAAAGGGGATGCAGAGAGGGGGTGGTTTAGGAGGTAGAAGATGGGTAAGTCACTCATCAGATCATTGAACCATACACTGAAGCTTTACAAGCAATGATCTAAATGGTAATACATTTTGAGCACTTTAATTATTTTCCTGATTCTGAGGTGAAGCTGATGATAAAGCTCTTAAATTCAGTACCTGTGTAATGTTGGGGTGGGCCAAGAAGGCCCATGATTTAACCACAGATACAGCCCATGTTCACAACCATACAGTTGAGCAATTTCTTCACTATGATTATTTTCAGTGGGTTCCACGTCAAACCCCTCTTTTCATCACCCTAGTAACTGTCTAAAGCAGAGGTGGTCAGAGAGGGGTTATGCAGTTTCAGTGAAAAGTTCGCATTTACAAACATTCACTCTTTACTCCTTGTTTTTTTTTCCCTCCTTTTATTCTACAGCTTTGGAAGATCAAAGCCTGAAGTGTGTGCATCGTTCTTGTTCAGAAGTAGAGTTATATTTTTGTGTCACATTGTAGTATTTGTCATTTTGGGTCTATTTTTGGAAACTCACAAAACAAGAGAGCTTTTATTATTTACAGTTAATGTTCAATAATGTTGTCACATAAAGTATCTAGGCGTATAGATTTATTGATATCAAATGTTCCATGTGTGTGCTTATAACAGATATTTTATCCACTGAAAGTTTAATATATTGACGTGTGTCTCACCAGCCTCCGTTCTGGCGCCCTCTCTATAAATAAAGTCAGTAGTCACGTTCAAAGGTAAATAGAGTACGGGCAGGCGGTGTTTTTGGCCTGCCAGATTAGCGACTTGATTGAGGTGTTAGAGGTTCCAATTTTTTAACAGTCACGAGAGTTTAGAGCTTTCGCCAAATGTGTCCATTGATTCAAGGTTCCAGTTGGATTATTGAGCCAGCCAGGAGTAACTAATACCTCAGTCTGCCCAGAATATGGGGGGGGGGGGGTGATTTTAGTCCTGGTTTTATCTGATAAGCTTTTTCTGTTTCTGATACATTACCATTTCGATATTGTTGTCACACCCCAATACTCTGTCTTGAGTAGTTCATAAAAAAAATTATTTTCCCAGAACTAGGGAGTTTGATTTATTCAGAGTGAAGATAGAAATTGCTATTTCTGTTGACTAAAAGCTTTGACAAGGAAGACCAAAACTGGGTCTAATCTGGTCAAAACTTCAATCATATTTTTGATACTTTCCTTACTACAGAGTATGTTACCTCACTGAGAATGATTTATGATCATATGTTAATCCTTTCCATTTGACCTACTTTTGGTTAATTATTTGGTTAACAATAGGTAAGAATACACCACTATTTCTGTAAACTATTGAGTAGCAAAACCTACAAAAAACTGCAGTTTGAAAACTAGTAAATTTTTTAGCTAAAATTTTTTCCCAAATACTAGCTACCTCCAAGTTAGCAAGCTGTGGTTGTATTTTGAATGTGACATAAACCCATAAACTGCTGCTGCTGGATATATTTTGTATTATAGGATGGTTGAATAGAATAGTCATATTTTTTCTTTTTAATTGCCCGACTGTTTTGAGGAATTGTGTGTTTGTTTGTTGGTATGTGTATGTTGATGTGTTTGTCACCTTGTCTTATAGAAGCTGATTTAAAATATAGTTTTTTTTGTGGTTTTGCTACAATTATTCAAGTTGTAACCATAACAAATGCAAAATGTGCCAAATGTTTCTATTTTTTTAATGTTATTTTTAGCCCTTTTTTTCTATTCTATATATCCTTGTTTTGTAACTGTTAAGATGTGAAAATGTCTGTGCACTGCATTAATAACTCTCTATTTGCTACAGTATTTTGTCCATGTTCAGTGCAGTAAAATAGAGTGAATATTCAATCACAAAATTAATGAATAATCAATCATAAATTAATCAATATTCATACATGCCAGCATAAGTCATAAATAATGCATGTTGCTCCATTTCCTAGAGTTTTTAACTACTTGATGTTGTTGGATATTTTATATTTTTCTTTTACAATTACATTTCAAGACATGTATTTCCATCTGTGCTACCATAGGTCTTTTATTTATTTGCTTTGCAAGATTTAATTTATTGGAGTACACAAGGATGCAATTTTTTTGGGGGGAGTGGGGGGTTGTCCATGAGGGAGGGGGACTTGTTTTGCTACTGGAAGTTGTATTTTCTCACTGATTCTTTTGGAAATGTTGAGTTGTCTTGAAAATGATAATATTGTCAAATAAATGAATGTGAATAATTTACAACAAAAAGATTGTAGCTGATTGATAGTATGTCAGCAAAATAATATCTCTCTAAAAAAAATTGATCTATGCAACATTTTTGCACCACCAGCTTGAAAGGACTTTTAAAAAAATTTTAGTAACTTGATAATTACCTACAACACTCCCATAACAATACCATAATTAAAATTTACAGATTTAGATGAATAACAGTACAGTATGTCTGGCAAAAAATAGTCATACATTTATGACAAAATGTGTAATTGACCGATTACCAAAAGAATCAATTTATTATTTACAAACTGAATGAGTCACTGATTCATTATTTTAATATTTATCAGAGAAATAAATGGCATTTTGAAATCCCTGGAGGAGAGACATAATTCAGAATATTAAAATTATTAATTTCTGGATACTGATTGTTATTCAGAAAGGTTATCGGTACGGTAAGGTTGTTTCTTTTTCTTCTTGATACAGATATGAATTGATACGATCCAATAATTTATTCTTTAATCCCTGCAATTTTTTTGAACATCTATTCTATGTCCGATTATTTCCATTTTATTTGAGCAAATTTCTATTAAATTTATTACTTTGAATTAACATTTTTAACAATTTTAAAGGTTTCCGAATATTCTTCCTCAATCTTTGATTATCTTACTCTTTGTTTTGAAACTTGTTTTTTGATATTTTCATTATTTTTCATATTCTATTTATTGGTTTATTTATTGTTGTTTTACACATGTCTTCTCATGTCTTAGTCTGGGTAATTGCCTTTAGAGGGAACAGTTACATTTTTGTTTAATGTGTGACCTTTATCTGACTTTGTAGCATATTTCAGATCAATACTGACGACCCCGTTAAGTGTGGAGAAGTTGTTAACGTGTAATTGTGATAGCTTTCAAGAGCAGGTACTGCAACTGCTGCTGAATCGATGAACTCTGACCATCCAATTTTCAATTTGTTTTTGTTTGCCCTCCTTGCTCAATGCAATATGAAATATGAAAACAACATACCAGAGTTAACAAGAACAATAAATATGTGAACCATAGTAGATACTGTATTTCAAGTTATGAGAGACAAAAAAAAAACAACTGGAATTTCAACATCTTAAGTTGAGAAATTATTGTCCGTTGTTGAATAGTATTGAATTTCTAAGTAACAAATCCCATACATGAATATATAATCTTCTGATTATTTTTTAATATGAAGAGAAAGTATCGTTCAATTTTTCAAGCAATTTATTGGTTTTCAAAGTCATTCCTTTGTCATAGTGACATGCAACGAATAAATACCAACTGTTCACAAAATGAAACTTTTGTTGAGAAGAATATTCCCTTTTGCAGAATGCATTCAAAAGTTTATTACATTTGAGTAATCTGTTTAGAGAACAATAATCACCACTTGACTTGTGTCATTTTCTTAAGATATTCTACATACTCTTCTTCTCTCTTAAGGTCTGCAACCTTTATCCACCTTTTTCTATCTTCGTCATCCCTTCTCCTGCCTCACTAAATTACCCTTCTCATTCTCTCTCAGTGTTCATCCCTGATTAAACCCGCGGCATCCACCCTAGGTCCTCATATTTAACCCTTTCCAACTCTTCATCTCTGCCGAGGACTGGAAACCTTCACTCTCCTAATTTCTTTAACCACCTTTGCCAGCCTTCTTCATCCCTTCATCCTAACTCAGTAATCCCTTCTCATACCCCTCCAAATTTACCCTTCTTCTTCCACCCACTGTTCATCCCAGAGTACACCAGGGGCACTGCTGCACCATATCGATCCTTCCTTTCTTCTCCTCTCGTCTAGCTCTAGGGACCCTCACAATTTTACCTCTTTCCACCACCACCTCTGCCTCTCTTCTTCATCCCTTCTCCATCCCCTCCAAATTTACTCTTCTTCTTCCACCCACTGTTCATCCCAGAGTACACCAGGGGCACTGCTGCACCATATCTATCCTTTCCGACTTTCCTCTTCTTGCCTCCGATCTTTTTGTCTTTCTTGGGTTGGTTTTTGCTTCTATTGTTCTCCATCTTCTTCCTTCCTTTCAGTATGACCTCGTTTGTCCGCACCTCATCTACCACATCACCGCTGCCTTTCTCTACCCCCTTCTTGTGCCTGTAGCGGGACCTGAAACCCGATGACCTCACCCCTGGGGGATGAGAAAAGTAGGAAAATAAAACAAGGACTGATTAGTTAATTAGTGAAGCTGTCTTTGCTCTTTAACTATAACTTCTTCTTTGAAATACAGGAGTCCATTTTTAGGAATATTATCCCCATATTGACTGTATGAATCATTAACGATTGGGGACATAATTTACATAATTAGTGAATTAACATTGACAATATAAAAACTCATGAAGTAAACTGAAGCTGTAACAACTTACAACCTGTGATACCCACCCGAGCCACATTGATAAATATATCCTCTCATTTCCACAAAACTCACCGCTTCTTCTGTAATCGTCCTCTGCATCCTCCCCTTTCGTCGTAAACTCGTTGGCCAGGTTGTCAAAGTTCACGCCCTCCTCCTTGGACCGCTCCAGCCAGTCCTGATAGATGTGCTTCTTGTACGAGGACGAGATGTAAGTTCCACTCTCCGTCTTGATCTTCTTGATCTTCTCTTTTCCTCCGGAGCCCACGAACCGTTTCCGTTTACGATCCCACTTCGTCTTCTGTTGATTCTTGTGCATCAGCCGACTCTCGTCTTGGGTGATCTCCAAGATGTCTTCCGAAGCTTGCTGTTCAAACGAGTTTACACCGAGTCTGAAAAGAAAAATGAGGAAGAGATGCAGGTTTTGCTCCTAACCCTTTTCACAGTTACATTCGGTTTTGTATCATTTTGAATTATCATATTTAACCAATGTGTAACTCTCTGCTTTATGATATAGTTTCCTGACTTTTTGACAAATAATCCCCTTTCCGAATCTTTTCTCCTTTTACGCTACGGTTTTCATCAGGCATGAGCTTTTTCCGCGAATTCGCGGAATATCCGTGATTTCTTTTCTACCTCGGGGACAAAAACTATTATCCTAAAACACTGTAGCATATGCACACTGGAGCCTATACCGCAACTTTTGCAAAGTTCCGTGATTTTTTTTACCCCAGGCTCATCCCTGTTTCATGATCTTTGAAAAGCAGAACCAACATCACAGACATTATGTCACATCATCAGACTTTTTCTTACCCCATCTCGGTCCGATGGTCGGGTGCTACGTGGGGGATGTAGAATTCTTCATCTTTGTGCGAACTGTTAAACAGCTGTTTTCCAGTCTTGGTCAGCGTAAAGCCGCTCCGTCCTGCCCTCTTGCCCGGTTCTGAGACTTTAGAGAATAGCTCCTTTAGGAAGCAGTGGAACAAAAATGAGAATATAAGAAATCATAACAGCTTCTCAGTCAACTAATGGATTACTTTTAACAAATCATTCGGTTGTTAAGAAGTCGCAAGCATGCGTCCACTCTGTTGATTAAAATTTCTGCATAGAAGCTTTGACGTCCTATCAAGAAGGGAGCGGCAGTTGAAGGCATCTTGCTAGATGTTTGGCAGTACACCAAATCATTGAAAATAGTCATGGTTGAGATAGCCAAAGAAAAATGACAACCTCGACACGCTTCCCCCTCTCTGCTCCCCCCCCCTCCCCACCCTCACATTCCTTCAGAATGAGATCAAATGTAGTAGTTTCTTACCTCTGCGTTGGTGCTTAAGTCAGAGATGTGCATTACGGGCATCTTGTCTGCCTCTTCTTCTCTCTCCTCAGCTGTCTGTCTCGCCTTTTCGATGTACTTGCCATGTTTCTGTCTCTTGCTCAACATCACAGACTTCGAGGTAGTTTTAGTTGTTGAGTTGATCTCAAAAATTGTCTGTAGTGAAGACAAGGTATAAACAAATATTGCAGTTACACCAGTTAGCCGATATCTGATGGCAGTGTGCCATAAAGTTGTCATGAGTAAAGAGGATGTAGGAAGGGGTTAGATATGGAACGCAAAAAGGGCAAACTTATTTCGTTGCTTTAGACAACGGAATTTTTAGACATCGACGTAAGTTTGAGCAACAGCATTGTAAAACAGCAGCAACAACTTTAGTTTTGACAACAAACTTTGTTAAGACAACAAAATAAGTTTGCCCTTTTCACGTTCCATAGTTGGAAAACTCTTTTGGTTTGACCCTCTGTTTTGCCCTCTTGCCCCTACCTGTCTTTGTCTTGTCTTCCAGAACTCAGCTGGTGAACAACCAGCCACTGTACTAGAGTGGAGTAGGCATAGGTGAGGTGTGCCTGCCATGAACTAGGCACCATTGAAATCACTCAGATGGGACCTCAATCCAACCATGGACCTCTAAGCAGTCAATCAGGTGGGCCTCAATATTACCATGTCTATTGAATTGAAATCCAAAAGAAACTAACCACGGACCTCTAAACAGTCCGTCAGGTGGGCCTCAATACCGCTTTGCCTACGAAATTGTGGATCTACTAAATTCAATTAAGCAGACCTCTAACCAAACTACGGACCTAGGATAATGCATCAGGTGGGTCTCACCATGGACTAAATAAATCAATAAAAATGGTCTCCATTCAGATATTGATTTAAGAAATCTACTGGGTGGGCTTCGAGCTCACCATGGACCTAACAAATCACTGTGGTGGGTCTCCCCACAGTGTACCCACATCGCTAATCAGGAGGGGCAAGCCCTCTGACACACATAAACTGACCGTTCAAATCTGTCAAAGGTAACGTAGAAACAGTATGACTTACCGAATTTGGTTTGTACCTCTTCATTTGGTCGACGAGATTTACTTGTGGATTGTCTGAACTGGTGGATCCTGTCAGATAAAGAAACAAAAATAATTTGTTGTAAGCGCAGAATACTGAAATATCTCAGGAAGGATTTGTATTGTATTTTCCTTTGTATTGTCTTTTTGTATTGTCATTTTGTATTGTCTTTTTGTATTGTCTTTTGTATTTTCCTTTGTATTTGCATTGTATTGTCCTTCTTCCTCTCCCCCTTTTTAAATACACAGTATAAATGTCATTTCATTACGAGAGCAGAAATTACAAGAAACGATTCTCTCACCAAATATTGGATGATGGAGTAACAGCTCCATGTTGACTTCTTTCGACCTCTTCACACTCGCTGTGGATGGCAGAGGTCGAGACTTTGTGTACTGTTTCATGGCGTTATCGCAGACTTTTCTGAGGCTTATGAGATCGGAGGAATGTTCGTGATGATGGCGGAGATGTTCCCCTTCCTCATCTATGACCTCCCGCGGACATCTTCCGATGAACCCGTCATCAGCTGACAAAAGAAATTTGTGTTTTTTTACGACTTTATGGAAATTGAAATGTCCTATTGACTGCAAACCTAGCATGATCAATATCACAGGCAAATAGACACATCAATTCACAATCACATATATGCAAACACTAGCATGCATAGATGGATGCAGTAGGGTGGGGAAAAAAGTGGTTAATATTCAGCAACTAAAGTTGAAAAACAATGGCAGGCGTAAGTATAACTGCTTCTCACAGGTGTTCGGGAAATGGATAAGTATAAAAGAATATACGTTTCAAGAGCATGGAATGGAAAATAATTAATGCTTCAAACAGGTGTTCAGGAAAAGGTAAAGTACTGTATAGGATAATATACATTTTAAGAGCATGGAATGGAAAATTATCCATGCTTCTCACAGGTGTTCAGGAATAGATAAAGAATAGGATAATGTACATTTTAAGAGCATGGAATGGAAAATAATCCATTCTTCTAACAGGTGTTCAGGAAATGCCAAACTATGAGAGATACACATTTTAAGAGCATGGAATGGACAATAATCCATGCTTCTCACAGGTGTTCAGGAATAGGTAAAGTATAGGAAAATATACATTTTAAGAGCATGGAATGGAAAATAATCAATGGAGAAAAATAATAACATAAAAATAACTAAAAAACATCACCAATCCTTCATAAAACTCAGATTATCTTGTTTAGTTCAAACATCTGTAGGATACTTCATATACCCATATCATACACAATATAAAGTGGATCAACCCAATGATTGATGTGCAACACAAACTTTCTACAACAACCAGAGGAAACCAGTTTGTAAGAACACTCCAGTTACCTTTCTCAGAGTTCCTCTTGTAGAGCTTCAAGGGTCTCCCGAGGAAGAGATGGAGATCTATAAAGTACGGGACCTCGTCGGGACAGATCAGGGAGTAAGCCGTTCCTGTACGCCCAGCCCTAGCAACACGACCTGTGAAGAAGTGAGTTAATCGGATCGTTGTTTTTGGTTGAATTCAAAATGCTTCACTTACTGTATCCATTTCTACATGCAGTGTAAAATCATTCTTAAATATCATCTTCGCATGATTGCATGCAGAGCACGCTTCTTGAAATGATCCTTTTCCGGCGAAAGGCAACTAAAGTGGGAATGTAAACTGATGTGATCTATTTGAAAGACAGTCAAACACAGGGATGAGCCTTGGGTAGAAAAAAAAATCACGGAACTTTGCAAAAATTGTATAGGCTCCAGTTTGCGTATGCTACAGTGTGTTAGGACAATAGTTTTTGTCCCCGAGGTAGAATAGAAATCACAGATATTCCGCAAATTCGCGGAAAAAGCTCATGCCTGCAAACAGGAATTACAATCACCCGGTGTGAAAAATAATCAAATGGCTAAAAATTAGTTACAAAATCACATTTTTTTTTAGCTTTGGCTTACTGTAAAGGTTCACCAATACATTTAAACACAAGTCGTCCAGTGTTATACATGTTTTACATCCATGCACCCAAGTTGATTCTCATCCTTGCAAAACTTGTTGAATGAATCGACGAATCACTCACCCACTCTGTGGACGAAAAGTTTCGGTTTGCCGGGAAAGTTATAGTTGATGACGTTGTCTAACATCGGTATATCGATACCCCTGGCTGCGATGTCTGTGACCAGTAAGATATGGGTCTTCTTGCTAGCAAACTTAGCAATGTTGATCTTTCTCGCTGCCGGATCCAAGGCGCTAAAGATGAACGTGCAGCTGATGTCAAATGCTTCCAAGACCTGTAACGAAAAATAACAGAAAAATAACCGCCTATTGAAATAAATCTCCCAAGATCTGTGCAACATATTAAATAGAATGCTTAATATTACAGTTATTTTCGGTAATTATACAAGAACAAACTGATGTTCTAAGTCGTTCCAATATAAATCAACACAGTTACATTATATCGTTAGCTTATGCCATTACTTTTGCAGAGGCTTTGTGATTCTTTGGGCAAAAATATTTTACTCAGTTACCGGCAATATTGACCGATCGTCGTAATTTTGTCCGAGAGTAAAGACAAAACACAAACTAATTAAGGCACTGGTAAGGATTTTACAAAATATATCAATCTTATTTCAAACTTTTCCACAAAAAAGTGGGTCTATGTGGGACAGATTCATATAAATACACTGGGGAGTTACTGTGGTTACAAGCCAAGGCATCATAAACACACCACAAACACATCACAAACACACCACAAACACACCACAGACATACCTAGACCAAACTAGCCAATATAACTCACACCCGGAACCTGGCTTCTGATCTGCTTCACATGAGGGATATCAAATATGAATTTGATCATATTCTTTACGAGAAAAAACCTCACCTCTCTCATATAATCTACATGATGCTTGGTTGCCAAGAAGACCACTGTAAGTTCATCCGGTTGGACGACATTCTTCAAGAGATGAAGTAACATCGCTGTTTTCTCACTACTTCTGGTGTAAAAATGTGCCATCTGAAATTTACAAAACAAAGGCATATCAGAGAAATATCCATACAAACTATAAATGATTTTTAGTGGACCCTTGAAGTTACGATGATTGTTCAATTGTAGATACCATTAGAATACAACTGAAGAGTTCTGGAAGAAACAATTTAAAGATGCACATTACATGTCAACAAACAAATTCCACAGGCTCTTACAACATATGAACTTTGACCTCAGTATCACTGAGACATTGTCACAGATTCATAATTTTTACCCAACACCAAAAATGGACGTAATGGTATCACCCTTTTAAACATAACATCTCTGGACGATATGCAAACATATTAACAATGTAGCTCTCGGGTTTTAAGTTCTCTTACAACACAAAACGACCTTTGACCTCGGTATCACCAAGACAGTGTCGTCGATTCATAATTTTACCCAACACCAAGAATAGAGATAACGGCATCACCTATTCTAAAATAACATCCCTGTGCTATATATGCTAACAGATTCCATAATATAAAATGCAGAGGGTTCTTACTATTACAGACTACAGCACGATATGACACCTCAGGAACAGTGACATCATTTCAACTAAGAACCGTTTGAAAGTTAAGAAGTTGGAATGTCAAATATTTATACCTTCAAGTCCTGACTTATTTTGTTGTCCACGTCTAGTCGTATCAGCGTTGGATCGTGAAGGCCGGCACGAGCAAACTCCACAAGAGACTTTGGGAGTGTGGCCGAAAAGAGTAACGTCTGTCGATTTTCAGGGACTCTGTGTAGAATCTCTTGCATTTGCTCTGCAAAACCCATCTCAAACAATCTACATGAGTAGATGAAAGATACAGAAATAACGAGAGAACTCGGTTAGACGTTGTTATTATCGTTTATAGAGACAAGAAACGTGAGGAGAAAACGAGAGAAGTTGGCTAGACATTATGATTACGGTTAAGAAAAACAAGATTCATTGATCGGAAATGGTTGTAGTATTCTGCAAGTATCAATGATTGCATTAGAGGCAGGTTGACTGTACCAGCACACTAACATATATGATTAAATCTTCCAATTCCAAAGGTATCGCTCCATGCCCAATACCTCTGTCAGAGATGGAAGCAGAGCAAGATTACAACAGATTAATAACCAAAGAAGCTGTGTATCTCACACTTAAGATCAGGAAAAGACGAATGGGGCGGTATTAAAAAATTAAGAACAGACATGGCTTCGTAAAAGTACACTCCAATGCTATTCGGCTTGATCACTGACACAGTGACAATTAAAAGCATTCCCATGATGCATCATTGGCGGCAACCAGCGAGACTCACCGATCGGCTTCGTCAAAGACTAGATATTCTACGGAGCTGAGCTTCATGTCCATTTCCATCATCACGTGGACGAGTCTTCCGGGAGTAGCGATCAATATATCAGGAAACGTATGAAGGGCGGCAAACTGCTCCTCCAAGCTATCTCCGCCAAGGATTAGCTCCGCCTTTAGTCTGCATAACTTTCCCAGCTGTGGAGGATATAAAAAGCATCAGGCTTGAGTTTGACACCATCTTTTTTCAACCTACAGTCCACAGACTAGATCATCGAGTAATCGTCTCCCCGGTGAGGGAACTCGTCTGCCTCCACTGTTATTACGAGGAGTAGTTGCCATGTTCGTGTCTGACAGAGAGCTTTTCAGCGAGTTCGGTTGAACTTGTTACAGCCCCAAAGCCGATCTCTTTAGTGTCATGTTTGGTTCTGTTCGATAAAATTAAACACGCAATTACTCACCTCCTTGGTAAATTTCAAAGTCTGAATGGCCAGCTCTCTTGTCGGTGATAGAATAAGTGCCCGGCACCCTTTACTGTGTGACGATTTTCCGAGACGCTCCAACATGGGGATGAGGAAAGCGGCGGTTTTGCCGCTACCTGTACGAGCCATCGCCACAACATCCTTCCCCTCCATTATGATTGGTATAGACTAAAATGGAAAATTACAAAAAGAAAGAAGTGGACATACTTGCACGGTGTCAGTAATGAAAACTTTGAAATCAACTACAGTAGCAACTAGGAAGTCAGTTTTCCCCTGTTAGTTACTTTACTACCTAGAAAGCCAAATTTTTCTTAAAATCACTTCCCTGCCACTTTCTTGATTATAACAGACAAAGTCGAGGTGTGAGACCTCATTGTACAGTATATGACGAGAGGTAACGTGCTTGGAGTAGAGCCTGAGGGGTAATTATGATGTGGCAGGCAAAAAAACAGCCAACCAGCTACAGTATATATATTTGAAAATCATTAGATAAAATATATGGATCACGATCTCACTGATAGTGAGTTTCTAAGAAGATCTTTCTTTCATAGTATGTATAAAAAATGTATTCATCTAATATGAATCCTTTGTTTCCCTTTTAGAATCTAGTCTTTCAATGGAACACTGCCATTCATTCTGTACATAAAGCAATGACTTACCTTCCTCTGAATCGGAGTTGGGATCTTGTACCCCTTCTTGAGAATTCCGCCAAATACATTTCTGTTTAAACCTGAAGACAGAGAAAAAATGCCAAGTATCAGAAACCCAGTAGTAAAATGTAAGAATACAGGAGAATATCATTAACATATTACATGCCATGACTACTTATCCTTTTATTGTTTTCTAGCAAAATGGTAGAAATTGATGATTTGTGATCAATTGAATTCTTTCCCCTCAACCTGATGGTACATACTATACAGTATGTACCAACAAACCATGTGAAGTAAAGGATTAAACATTTCTTTTGTTCAAATTTCATTTTTCCATTTTTATACTTGTAACGGTTTGGCTGCCCTTGATGAATGTATTTCTTCTGAGTCCACCAGGGTTTCTTGAACACTTCTTTTCATTTTGAACTTCATATTACTACAGATGGTTCCTCTCTGAATGATATTTGAGTTACATGGATACATAAAAACTAATAAACAACATTGCTTGTGAAACGAAACAAATCTTTATAAATGACATTTGAAATTGAGAATATGTCTGCTCACCCATAGACTGAAATCCTCCAGATTTTTTCTTTTTACCAGTGAATTTTTTGTCATTTGATGGTTCTGGTTCTGCATCTGATGTGTAGCCATCTAAAGTAGGAAAACCTGTAGATATCTGGGGAAAAGGGCATAGGAATTTAAATTTTCTCAACAATGCAATTTGTGGGCTACAAACAAGCTGCAATTTAAATATATGCAAATAGGGTACATCCCCAAGTAGAGGGCCTTTCGTATACTGCAGACAACACTATTTATATCATGACAGAATAGATTAAGCCTCATTACTAGCCTTATAAATCATGTTTTCATTTATAACACAGAAAACATCTGTTGCTGCTGTGATGTGAGAAACGAACATGCAGATATTACTTACGGTAACGTCATCGTGTTCAGATTGACGCTATTGTCCTACTGGCGTTATTTAAGCCTAAGTAAGGACTAAGTTAGGAATGGGCTGAACCTAGGCTACAGTGGACATATAACATAGGCCTAGGCTAGAAATAGGCTTGCAACGTAACTTACTCGTTTCCGTACTGGTGCTTTAGATGTACTGTCTTCTTTGCGAACTGCCTTGACATTCCTCTTCGGCTTGAATTTACTTGCCTTACGATTCACCATGATGTAAAGTTGCTCTTTTTAATATTGGGTGAGGTAATCAATTGATCACTGCCAGTGCCACACGGCATGAAACCTGAGGCCTAAGGTTAAGTGTACTACTGTACATGTAGTAAACCAGTAGCCAGTACTATATTGTGCAAGAGTAACACATGTTTAGTGTCTGTATGAAGACTTTAACAAGCCGTTTTACATAAATAAAACTATTAAATACTAATTTTACTAAAGATGAAGCTTTTTACGTTTAAAATATGCTCAAATGATGCCATAATAGCCGTTTAAATAATCTACTTCTAAATTTGGTAATGTTGATTAATTTTATGTAAGAAAACGGTAATTATTTGACCTAAAAATAATCTTGAGGTTGCACAAGTATAATAATTGTATCGTTCGCTTGCATCGTCATTTGCACGTAGTTTGCACTGCGGTTATGTATGGGCATCCGTCTCTGTTGTTGTTGTTTGGATAGGCGCGGTAGCCCAAATGAAAATAATAGTAAGTGGTAGGAGTCAAACAAATGTCACTAAATTACCGTTAGTCATCAACTCTTTAAAGAGCATTCATCCAAAGAGAACATATCTGAATATGCAGTTTGACTTGACTACCCCCAACACACCAACACGTACCCCCCCCCCCCTCTCCCACAAAACATATGGGAGAAAAGTCATATGACCCCACCGGGTTGCTAAAATGACCACCTTCACGGGGCAATTCAATTATAGATTAATAAAAGTGTTTCTTATTCAAGGGTAAAACATAGGCCTAGTTGGTGTTATGTGTGATAATTGGAAATGAAAATGTACACTTAACCTCAGTTGAACCTCTCAAATAGTATGAACTATAGTGCATAGCTTACTTACACATTATATAAAAAGGTATTCTAGACCAGTTGGAATAAAAGCTAGTGTGGATTGACGGAGTCTTAATTTTTCACAGTATTGCGTATCACGTACTTGATGTCAACTGATATCAATCAGGTGATCCGACATTCGTTTTGGTTTTAATCTCTGGCCTTACAAACATGATCTAAGTTACCTTTTTTTTTTGTTCAGTAGACTTCTTATTATTGGAGGAATTTAAAATGCTTAATGTATTTTGTACGAACGATGCTCATCAAATGAGGTTACCAATACAAAAAAAAACGGGAAAACTGTGACGTTTTTCGGTAAAACTTATAACCCTTAGTTTCATTACCTTTGATCGTTCGGAAAGTTGATTTGCAATGAACTAAGGGCGATGTTCAGCTTTATCACGAGGATGAACGTACCGGACGGGAGAAGGGTTGGGGGGAGGGGACTAGTTTTGCATATGTGAGCTTATTTTGCGTTGACCGTTTTGAGAATTCATCAAAGCATTCATCGGGAGCAGGAAGCCGGCTGGCTTAATTAAGGACCATTGGCCTCCCCGTCATCCTGTTTAATTCCTACCCATCCCCACCCCCCCCCCTCAATCCTCTCATCCGATCTCTCTGTGACAGCTTGTAACTCTATTAGTCCTCACTAAGTTTCACATTGAAAGTTCCAGTGGCGTAGGAAGGTACTTTTGAGTGGGGGGCTGAAGACTGATGGCCGGCCTGGGGAGGGGTCTAAGGGGAGGGGGTGGATTTTTTTTGCATTTCAGGTGGCCTCAGATGCAATTTGGTGCAATATAGCACACTTCAACACCCACTCCATGGTATTCGTAAATAATTTTGCATTTTCACCTGGCCTTAGATGCAATTTGGTGCTCCAAATGAGATTTTTTTCTCATTTGGAAATGAAACAGGGGTTTTCTGACTTGCGGAGCGGGGGGCGGAATGATACTTCCGCCCGACCATATTTTTCACTGGGGGGCTGGCGCCCCCCCCCCCAGCCCCACCGGTTCCTACGCCCTTGGAAAGTTCCATCAACGGTGCAAAACAAAATTAGCAGGCTTTAGTCAAAAACAGCTATCGGGTAATGGATTGTTATTCGAGACTGTTTGGAAGTCACTATTTTTATTTTATGATGATTTTATCATCTTGTATTCTTTATTATTCTTTCGATATTGAAATAAGTTAATTGAGATAAAACTGAATTAACGGTCCATAACCTCTAACAAAACGTTGATAATTAAACACAGACAAACAGGACGAAAGGATTTAGCCTGCTTCTTCATGCATCATTTGCTTGCAAGAAAACAAGGCCAAACTTATCAACTGCGTATTGTATCAAAACAAAACGAAGTTACTAATATACTAGCTTTAGATTGTAAAAAACAAAGTTACGTATTAACAGTTTTTCTGTTTGAGTTACTCGCCAATATACTAACCGCGAGCCGTTGGCTAAAGACTATTTGGAAGTTAAAAAAAGATTTACTAGTAGTAATAAAGCTCCGTACACTTTATACAGCGCACCGTTGTATGGTGAGCAATTAACGAGTAAGGGTTCAATAGTGAGGTAATGCCCGGCGACTGATTCGTAGCGACAGTGTCAACAGCTGATCAAGCTAAACGAAAGATATATCGCTGGATTTATTCCAAAAAGGTAATGTTGCAGGGTACTACGTGAATGATTCCATACTGGCGGCATGATTGCCATACAAAGTAACAACGAAAGGATATCACTGTATATATAGTCTACGTAGCGCTTGGATTACATTATCATAAACAGGCAATTCATATTTAACGTGAATAACTAAATTATATCAAGTTGTAGGCCCTACTAGGCTATCATAGCTGTATAGGCTATCACTTTCGAAAGGCCTTGAACTTCTTATACCGTCCGTGGCTGAGCGCGAGAATTTGTTTAAGTATGCTAATATTACAGTTGGTTGCTGTATGAGTTATATCAGGGAGTTGTTTCCATAACAACTCCCTGGTTATATACTGTTAGCCAGCCATTATTCTAACGCCACAGACTTAATACGAATCGTTCGAACAGTGCCATCAGTACTATACCAAATTTGTACTTCCATCTGTCATAGAATCCGAATTATAGGCTACACCAAACGGCTGAACGAGGAAGGGACATGTGACAATATCTAGAGTCTGATCTAAAATGATCCTTTCATTTCATCGGTGGAAATTTCTGGTCTGACTCAGGCATTCCTAGAGGAGCTTATAATCTGATACTATTTGAAGCTCAGCAGCTTCCGACAAATTATTATCGAAGTGATAACAAGGTATACTGTCTCGTTATTATCTCATTACTATTCATAAGCTAAGTAAGAACGACCAAGTAAGAATATAAGCGTCACAGATTATTAAGGAATGGGATGACAAGTACCCCACTACATACAGTCAGTGCAGTGCAGTGTCGTGCACAGTGTTTCAAGGGTGGGGGAGGGAGGGAGGAGGAATTCAAACTTTTCCCGACTGTTTAGGTGAGGGCCTGAATCGTTATAAGGACTATTACTCAATTGAGGAAGGTGAAGATGACGCTCTTAATCATAATAGCACAACGACTATCCGTTTAACTCGATCCTTTTTTACTTACAAGACACTGACAAATTCTAGAAAACATTAAATAACTTCTTTATATCATGATTGACCTTATATTTGTCAGAATGCATGGAGAACGGAATTACCCGCTATGGCTTCAGCCTGATGGAAGAGGGCGCTCTTACTTTTTACCAACACGACGTAGCGTGTTTTTTCGAATAATTTTATGCATCGCCTTCATTGTCACCGGTATAACCACGGTCGTAATCGGAGTTCTGAACGTTAAATGCAAAATACCTCTGTCGTCTCAACTCGTACATGACTCCGAACTCATAATACACTCCATGCCAGTCGTGCAAGGACTGGTAAGTGAACAACTTAAACAGACGACTTATCGAGTTAAAATTTAATTGAGTTGATTTCTGTTGAAGTTCAGCTGAGTTAAGTTGAGTTACGTCGAAGCTGAGTTCAGATGAGTAGAGTCTTTGATGAATTGAGTTGAGTAGAACTGAGCTTAGCTAAGCGGTATAGAGGATTTGCTTTTGGATCTGTTCATATTTACTAAAACTTTAAAACTCTATAAAAGTCGTAAAGGGATTGGTTCAATTTGTAATTAAGTGGTCGAGGTGAATTAAGGCAAACAATAAGTTCAGATGAGTTTGAGTTGAGTAGACCTGAGTTGATCTAATCTGAATAGAGGATTGCTTTCCAAAGTCGAAAGAAAGTCGAAAGAAAGTCGTACATGGATTGCTTGAATTGAATTTAGGATATTAAGTTTGACTTTAAACTGAATTGTGTTGATTTGAGCTGAGTAATGAGCTGAGTTGAGTAATGAGCTGAGCTGAGTAATGAGCTAAGTAATGAGCTGAGTTGAGTATCTGCTGTTGAGCTGTTAACTTACTGCTCAGTCGTTTGTTTTTATAGTTCCTCAACTTTTATGCTACATCTACATTTCCCTTAATATAGTCCCTAATATCTCTTGGAATCATTGGCACAATAACGACGAAGAAGACATACCCTGGACCTGTGAGTATTCGTCAATCCATCTCTATCTGGTTACGAAAAACTAAATCCTCTGAGTTTATACTGACCCATAATGCGCCCCTTATTTTGCCACCGACATAATTTTGTTCGATCCTTTGTAAGATAAAAGGTTTACAGGACACGAATATTGTGTAAATCCTTCCATTGTTTGTGCACCCCCCCCCAAAAAAAAGAACTTATAATTAGTACGGGCCTGAGTTTATATATGTGAGTGTTAAATTGTATTAAGGTCAAAGGTGATACGATTATCAAATATGTTACTTGACTCGGCCTGTCATGACGCTTTGCGTTCTAGTTGTGATTGCCAAATACTGGACCACTATACTGGAACAGTTGCGAGGAAATGTAACGTAAGATGGAACAGAATGTAAGGGGTGGGTATATCAATGCTTACCCCCTCCCCATCCCCCCCCCCCCCCCAAATGACTTACATGATTTTCATGGCCGCCTAAGAAAGATACAGGAACTTAAATTCCTAAACCAACAGATTAATTAGCATTACTGTCACCCGATAGCTAACATGTTTAGTTTTCAGCTGAAACTTAAGTTAACTCGATGGAAACATTTTGATGGAGGTTCTGAATCCCCCTAAATTAGTCCCAGTCACTGACGGAGAACTAAAATTGGAAAGTCAAGTTGTGCTATGAGAGAAATAATTTTCAGGTGGCGGCAAGTTTTTGTTGAATTATGACGGTGGGTGACCATAAGACTATAGTTTCTTCTTTCTAGCATACTGAGTATTAATACTGATGCTATTTTATGCAATACTGTTTCATCCCTTTAACTATATGGTAGTAAAACAATGGACGTTAACCGTAGTCCACATTAGTACCCATCTCATCAATTATTTTCTGTCTTTCTTTGTAGCTATTAATTTATTGGATATTATTCATCGTCAACATTGGTATCCTGTTTATTAGTTTTTGGATCATCTCTGTTGATTTTTCGAGAGACTATGAACATAGAAAGATCTGTCGGTTATTAGAGAACTGTGACAAGAATGAAGAGGGTCATGTCGTACCTTGTCAGCCAAAAGACAATCTGGCAAGTTTCTGCGATGGTAAAGTGGTAAGCAGAGTTCTGTAGATCAATATGTCTTATGCTATCAATGCCATCAAAAAGTGAAGCTAGGCGATATATGCCAGCTACCAGGGGCGCTACCACCTTTTCTCTACTGGGGGATGTGTAATTAGATATATGGTTGTCGAAAGAAGGGGTGTCTCCTCCCCTTTGAGAAATTATGGTAAAACGGAGGGTGTGTATGTACAAAATGGTGCGATATATTACAACTTTTGAAATAATGTTGAAGAATTTCGAATGCTTAGGTTGTACAGCATATACATTATGTACTGTTCGCTAGGAATTGTTGTCATGTTCTGTATGCCTCATTCTGGCTGAGCTCCCGCAACTCCTCACACACACACAATATTCTAGGGATAAGCCACCCCCGCCCAGCCGCCGCTCCCGCCCGCCCCACCGCGCCCACCCCGAAGTACATGTGGTTGTGTCGCTGCCCATTATCCGTTAGTAAGTTATGTAGCAAGGATTTTATTCATACAGAATATATCTTTAAATTTTCGTATCATTTTTTGTGTCAGCTTTCAGGCTGATAACTGACAGGGTATGGGTGGACCGGGCAGAGGGTTTAGGAGAATGGGTGGGTGTTGTGGATGGTACACGGTCAGTGTCGACTCCCTCCTCTACCGTGGAATAGCTACGTAAGTTGTGAAAATCAAATTATCACTGAAATTTTCCCATTATTATTTTATTTTTTATATTTTTAAATTTCAAAATGGGTTTTACATAGGATAGGTAACATCACCTTAATGGTCACTAATTGATTTTGTGAACTACAGCCAAATGATTAGTATAAGAAAATAATACAACCACAAACCACAAAATATTAAGTTATGTATAATTATGTTCTTCTTACTTCACAGGAGTTAAGATACATCATTGACTTGTTTCTGGTCCTTATATACTGTTTTAGTATACTACTCGTGTCTATCGGCGCATTATGCGATCCCTTCCAATCCTTACTTTGTTGCAAGAAAAGAAAAAGACGATCGCGGCAATTGGTGAGTAATTAACCAGTCTCAAATCAGGACGAGGCCAGAGTAAGAAAATATCAATATTTTGTGAAGGTTACCATTTCGTTGACTATGAAAATGGGTCTGTTGCTCAATGAGATTATGATAAGCAAAGAAATGACATTCATTTATTAAAAATAATGCTAAGCGGGAAGGTAGCGTCGGGTTTAGATTGGCGAATCATCTATTACATTTAATCAGTCCACTTCAACTCCATTCCAACACCCCCCCCCTTCCGACTCTGAACTGAAGGCAGTTGTCGTGTCCAATATTTACACAGAGTAATATTATTGATAATTAATACGAATCAAATTAGTACAAAGAAATAGAAGGAACAATCGTCTTCGAATTGGCCACACATTAATTCTGTATTTATTTGAGTCCACTCTATAATAAACCTTCTGTTAGACACACCTGTGGTGTAAGTACACGGTAACCAGTACAACACCATGAGTACGAATGTGAGTATAGCCTACACGTGGTGTTTTATACTTTGCTGAGAACGGGTACAAATCTCCACGGGTACAGGGGGGGGGGGGAAATACCAGCGAACGGTCAAGAGACTCGAGTACTACAAGTCCGATGTTAAACAAATCTCATCGACTTTTACTGTCATAGAATGACGTCACTTCTGTTGAACCACAAAGTCCTTCATCATCAGGGGAGGAACCTCCGCCATCTTATAATCAAGTCGTTTCTACTGGCATATCAAATGACATTTCGACAGGGCCAATCGTACGAGCAGATGTCAGTTATACAGTGTCAGCTACAACAACGTTGTTATAAGTAGAAGACCCTTTCAGGACAGACGTGTCTCTCCTTATGATGAATTATAGCGAGCAGCGTACAATCTGTTTTATAACAAAACGTGACAACACTATACATGTATGGAGAGTGAGGAAATGTACAATATAGTCCAATAGCTACGAGATATGTAATTTCTTAGTATCAGAGTTTCTATCATAATATGATTTTCAATCATATATTCTTATAGTGCCAGCTATCTCATCTGAAGATGTTCCCGGAAGAAAAAATGATGTTAAGATTTCCCTTTTTTCTATTTTTTTTTTGGGGGGGGGAGGGGGGCACAGCATTCATCAAACAGACTGACGGAAACTGTGAAATCACGAGAGCGAAACTGCTGCATGTTTGATTGATTTGTTTATTTCTTGAAAAATGTGCAACTGGTGAAAAGCCAACTTAAGATAAACAACAATCAAACTTATATATATATTCCCTTTCTGTGATATGAACACCAATTAGAGAAATGTTGTTACTGGACCCATGACCTATACTTAATTAATTATATCGAAATCATTTCTCATCTAATCATTTGTGTTACATTCAAATGCTATATAATTTATATACCAATGAATCCTGCTACGGTAATATGACAATTGGTACGTGGTTTTATTCCTTCAACTATCTGTAATATAAATAAGTACCTTCCTTTCAATTCACAAATGCTAAATTTGTTTATAAATCATTTATTGTATGTGTGCCGATGTATATTGAAACATCCTTTGAACATTTTTTCTTCACCATCATACGACACCCGATTCTTATATGTCTTGGTTACGCAGTTCCTACAAAGAAAGATATTTGACTGATTAAAGAGACAACTAATAAACTTTAGCTGTTGTGAGATAAAAGTCCCTAAGAGTAAAGAATGCAAGAAACAATACGAGTAGAGAACGAACAAACTATGATGACAAAGGACACCCCCCGCCCCACTCCACTCCACCCGCCCCACCCCCACCATGTACCCACATTACTTCGAACAAGGCTGCAGTGAACCTGCAGAAGAAACTCAGATATGACAATGAAACAAAGAAACGCCGCCAGAAATACCTATCGATAACAATAGAGCTTTGTAGCACGTTCTGGTACATGTACAGATTTAAGACGGTAACTGAATAAGAGTTCCAGATCTTAGAACATTTAACACAGGTTCAATACTGAGTGGAATCCAAACGATTTATATGAATACTGAGAGGAAGGTTGCGGAATCTAGTGTTGTGCTTGTGTACGGAATAACGATTGAAAAAAGGGGAGTTTAAACGACTTAGGCATAAAGCCCGTTGCAAATAATGTATACTTGAAGATCTTCATTTTGATGAATATTGATATATCCAATAGTTGAGTTGAACCATAAGAGAATTATATACTGAGGGGAAGGAAAGAGCTCGTTATAATGTAAAATACAGTGCCTTGGGTTTGGAAGTATATGACGTTTCTGTAGTCGCGAAGGATATACTTTTGAAGAAAAGCAAACAGTTTATCTTAAACCTGAAGGACTCTCAACCCCATTCCCCTTCCATGGAGACTGATACCGTGTGTGATCGTAAAGGATATAGAGTTGTAGATTCAGACAGACGTATATATACAGTAAGTTAAGTGAAGTAGGATAATGGTATTAAAGAATGGAAAGCAGTTTTTGTATATTTCTTGGCAGGTGAAATCTCAGAGCAAGAATTTGGTAACAGGAGAAATCTTGATATTCATAGCTAGCCGTCTCACATACAACAGTCTAGTCCGATTTGTATTGAATAATATACGTTTTGCCGTCTAGCACATGTAACGAAAGGTCAGTATGCACAGGCGACCGGAGTAAATAACAATTAATTCATTGGCCCAATTTTCTAATCGCATGTCAAATTTTTTGCACCCTTTGTAGTGAAAAGTTGTTTAACCAATCACTCTGAATTGTGAAATTTAAGATTAAGTAATAATGTTTCCTTCTACAATAAACGTTAACGTTGTTTTTTCCTTCAAAAAAATGATTAGTGCCCCTTTTTGTTTATGAGATATCCCGTTTATTGTTTTTGTAATGAAAATTGCCTTTTTGAAATTGTTACCGTTTGTTGAGGAATTATATAAGGTTTAATAAGAAAGTGCCTGTTTTTTTTGTGTTTTTTTTTACAAAATTAAAAAAGTGCCGTTGTGTAGAAAAGTACTAGAATCTGTGGCTGCGAAAGTAAATAAGAGTAAATAAAGATTTATTACATTAGGAAGTATGTTTTACATGAATATGAGTAAATAACGTTTCGTTATGCTTGCCTTATGGTTTCAAAATTGTGGTATTATGGCTCACGTCAAGAAAAAATTGTTTCCGTGAAAAAAAAATGGTGAATTGGTCAATACATCAAATACATTAAATGAAACGATTCAACAATACCCGCTCTTTTGGACTCATCGGGCAACTACTCGTACGTGATAGTAGGCTATTTGTCGACCGTGTCCATGGAAACGGACCGTAACTGATTGCAATAAATGTATTTCCATATTTATGCTGACATATAGGCAAACATTTAATATAAATACTTATACATATCAGATAGTTCAGCTGTGAGCAATCTGGGCATCCACATTTTGTGTAATGAATGTAATGAATTGTCACAGATCTGAACTGCCCTTCAATCGAGTGTTATATCAATCATATGATGTATGGTGCATATTATACCACAATAACAGTTATATGTACATCCACTAGAAAGGTTAACCATTGTTAGGGGAAAAAAAGACATAATGCAGTGTATTTTTGACATATTTTTCATTTATTATTATCATATATTAACTCATTAAATGTCTTATCATAACAATATACGACTTGAAAAAAGTTCACGGTGTCCTCTTCAGTAGCGAAACATGATTG
>KN887049.1:33383-49907 GCA_000934455.1 Apostichopus parvimensis
GCAACACAAATCGGAAATTGATTCGAAACCAGCTGATAATGTAGGTAATGCTGAAACAGTGCATGTTACTACTGGGGCATAGTGTTTGTTATTGAACAACCAGCTCCAAGAAGGGATGTAAATTAGTGATATATCCCTGTTCCAATTCACCCTGAATGATAAAAGAGAGATGCCAAATACGTCCTCTATTCTTGGGATCAAATTATACACTTAAGCTGGTCAATTATGTAATGTCATGTGATCTCTTAGTTTAGTGTGATGTGAGGCAGAATCACGACGGCATACCCAAAAGTATACCCACAGTGTTTTTATTTTCTTCTTCTTTTCTTTGATTGCTTAATATTATTCATGTAATCAGTGTTACCCATTTATTGTTGATTCAAAAGCCGCCTGTGATGAATACAATACATCAACAACCCGTTGACCCTAATACTGACGTTGCTGGATGCCGAAGGTCTGGAGGATTTCAAATCGTGGTCGGCCTCTTGACTCTCATCTTTGGAATCGTTTCTGTGTGCATTGATTGTGAATATTCATATTTCGGCACAGCAATCTGGGGTGGAGTTTGGGTAAGTACATGGATAATTCTGCAAATGAAGCTGCCTTCATTCCAATACCAATTGAAGCTATTTGTGTAACAGCCTATGTCTGATTCTGTTATTTGATTATAAAGTGGACAGTGCTGATGCCGAGAAGTTTACACTCTGCCTGTAGGGTAGACACTTCGAATGTGGAATGTACACTCTGATGTGAAATGGACACTCTGTTTTACATTGAACACTCTCATTGTGGAATGCGCACTATGTGGGTAGAATGTATACTCTGTGCAGTGTTCACTCCAATTGTGGTGTTTATACTCTGATGTTGGAGTGGACAATCACAGGGAGAAGTGACACTCTGATTGTAGGGTAGACCCTCTGATTGTGGAATGGACCTTCTAAAGGTGGAATGGACACTCTGATTGTACAGTGAACACTCTCATCGTGGAGTGGGCACTCTAATTGTGAAATGTATTCTCTGATGATGGAGTGGACACTCCATGGGCAGAGAGCTGGGGGTTGAACAGTTTTATTGAAGAATAAGCACTTTGATTGAAATGACGTTTATGTCCTCGTACAGTGGACAGCTTGATGAAACATTGAGTACATATGGGCAGTTGACAATCTGACTGAGGAGTTCATACTCTGATTAAGCAATGAACACACTAAGTGAAGAGTGGAAAACATCATTCTCATGAGACCACTTCTCCTACCAAAGTGATCTCTACCCAGGAGCCGAGGATTAGTCATTCCCAACTCGTCGTTAAATGCAGAGGGAAGGGGTCGATTGAGTGTGGAATGAAAAATATGTTTGAAAACAAGATTCATTCAACACAAACGAAGAGGGGACGCCGTGGTAGAGCAATTGAAAAGAAAAAGGTCCTGTTTGAGAAATGGCTCGTTTACAGAGGTGCCACTCAGACAAAGTGTTGAACACTTGAGAAGTAGATACACGGAGAGAGGAGTGAGTATTATGGGTTAGGAGTGGGCTACTCTGAGTGAGGAGAAGACAATCTGAGTAAGGATTGGGCACTCTTAGTGGGGAGTGGACAATTTCATTATGGAGTGTAGATTTTTTATTTGGCAAATGGAGAGCAAATTTATTGAGAAACTTTAACAGACGAGCGAACATTCTGAGTGAAGAGAGGGTACGTTAGATTGATGTACTTTTAAACGGGAACGCACTGTTCATTTCCTTGTACTTGTGACACTTCAAAGAGTAGATGACACTTTGATCCAGGACAAGATTCTCCGCGTAATTGAAGTGTGGAGTGAATGGCTTCTTTCCGAATGGAGAGCCTTATTTAGGAATGCATATTCTGATTGTATAGAGAAATGTATGTAGTCCTACATTCAACACAAACTCAGAGTTGGCACATTGATAGAGTAACTTTAACTGAAAGGCGAACAACCTGCAGTGAGAGAACAGTGGATACGTTTTGAGTGAACAAAATATAAAAATAAAGGGAGGGGGGACTCCAATTAAGCAGTCCATTACCTTGTACAGCCAATACGTTCGGAAATAAGTAGATGCCCCTGGAAACGAATTATTACAAAGGGTATTGTATTAACATGGAGAGTTATGCTTTCTGTGATTTACATATCATGGATGATGTGAATTTGCGGGCATAAACTTTAAGCAAGTCGTATTTTCTTTTGTTTAATTTTTTTACTGGCACTCATTGATTACTCAATTATTGATAAACGTTCTTGACTTGAAGAACAAAAACTTGTTTCGCTAACTTAACTTTCGTTATCTCCCTCATTTTTCTTGATATTTCTATCAATCAGTTTCTAGTTTGCGGCTTTATCGGAGCTTCAGCGTATCGTGCCAGTGGATCTAGTGCACATTGTCAGGTAAATCATTAACTTTGGAATTCCGGGGAGTGGGTTAACTAAAATTGTCTTTTTAAGTTGGATATATTATAATTCGATGGTTCCATATAGTCGAGGGTTAAACGAAAGATAAGAGTACATCAAACTGTGATCGGTTTATTGTATTTTTTCATAATCACAACAGACAGAATGAAATTAAGCATGAGGCCTAGCTAAACCGCAGTTTCAGGAAGCTCCACAGTCATAAAGGCCACGTTGATTTCAAGACGAATTAATCTCTTTGCCTTCTTTCAATTAATCGTTTATGACGTAAACAATGAAACCAAACCTCAATCAGTTATTTCGAAATCATAAGTTTCACGGTGGTTGCTATATACTGATTATAACAAATACCTTATTCGAGCTGCAACTCTCGCTTATCCCCCATTCTTGGAACGAGCGAACATCCCCGGCCACCAAAATACAATATATGAATGAATTGCTTCGAAAGGTCAACCACGAGTTAGAACTTTCCCATTCGAGGTACGACTGCAATTGTACCGTCTTTGAAAGAATACCTGGCTTTAAAGATGTCCTTGTCTGGAATGTTAAACTATTCAACATGTATACATAATGTTTTAACTTGTTCTTTGTATCCAAGTGTGGGAAAATGAGAATATACAAACTCCCAGGGAATACATGAATCTTGGGGGAAATCCACAGGGTTGTTACTTTATGATTTAATGAACCCTCCCCTCTCCCGAACCTCCGAAAACTGTGATTTCCTTGAAACGGACGGGTGTAATGTCTTCATATATATCCTGTAGCTACACGATAGCTTGTCCAAGTTTATGGAAAATGGTAACATTTGACAATTTATTTCACGTGGAAACAAACCAGCTGCAGAAATCAACAAAATGGTTATTGTAATGAATTAGGCAATCATGCCCTTCCCACCACAATATTAATTAAGCTGCCAGCCAAACTATCACATGTACAAATGTACATATACATATGCACCGTAAAATGTCATAAAACCAGCACACTATTTTACCTTCCGATAAATTAAGGGTTGTTAGAAATGTTGAAGATATCATTTCCTGTGTAAACCACGAAACTACACATGTCCACTGGGAGTAATTACTGGTTAAAGGCGCTTTATAGAGTAAATATTTGTCATATTAAAATGTAGATACGTCACGCACTCTAACATACCACTGTCCTAATATATACACTTATTATAAAGCCTGTGTAAAGTATTACATTTGAACGATTATTTCGATGTAACAAATGTCTTTCACAAAATTATAAAATTCAAGAAAGAATTCCTAAGTTGATGTTGTGTCTTATGCAAGCCCAGGGCGTTATTATATGCCCCCAGGTGGATGTCATAACGCTTACAATTATTTATCATGAAAGTACATAAGAATAGAGCCCCGCCTACAAATTTCGTTATTTCCTTAATACATTCCTTGTTTTTATGTATTTCTATTTTGAAAGTACTTTTAATTGAACCGCACATACCCTTTAACTAACGAAACATTCAAATTTTACACCCATAGCTATGTATTTTTAATCTGTTTCAGCTGACCGGTTACCTCGTTCTTTGTATTTTCTCCATAATCTACGCATTGGACTTGGTTGTAACGATGAGTGTGGCGATCAGCGTGGAAGGTCCAGCTAATTCGTGGAACCAACATTCATACGTGAGGATTATAACATTGATGAGTGGATTGACGTATAATTAAGGCCTGAGATTTAAAATAAAACAAATACAAAAATATGCCATTGGCGGATCCAGGACTTAATAAAGGAGTGGGTGTGGCCTGGTGCTGTCTCCTCACATGGAGGGGGATGTCTGGGAGCATCCTCCACAGAAATGATACTAAACTATTACAGACGTATTAGACATATTTAGACCACTATTGGAGCGTTGTGGGGTGTACAGTTTGTTTGGACTCGGTTTTACTATGATTATAAGCGGATAAAATAGATCTATACACCGAAGGCTGAGGCTATCCTCCCTCTCTTTGTGTCAGTCTGTGTGTACACCTCAATTTATTGTGGTAGGCTATAAATTCGGGACCTGAGCGATCTTTACATATATAGTTGATCTTCTAAGTATTTTTTTTCCTTTCTTTCTCAGGGGCCATATTTTGTAGTACCACCCATTATTGTGTTTTCAATTGGTATGTCTACATATAAAGATACCATGATTCATTCAATGTTTTGTTCACTGTTTCTCTACATGTCCTCACGTAGTACGTCACGAGTTCACAGGCTGCGAGAATTGCCATAGATTCTATTCTTTTGACACTTGGTGTGTTAGAAGTATGTGGCGCTTGCTATGGCGTGGGCGTAGCTTCCAAAACATCATGCGGCTCAAGACAACAAACTGTGGTAAGTATTTGTAAGTGTTCACTTCTTCCACCAACCATACCCCCCCCCGCTCCCCCCCCCCTTGTTTCTACCCGTTTCCGCGAAGCCCTTGGGCCAAGCTGATCCGAGTAGTTGGAATGAACATTATGAAATCATCGAATCGTTTTCATTTTGCTTTAAAGTATATATAGAGGTTAAAAATGTTTTCACCATGCGTTAATGATATACACTGATTTTTTTTATTTCGATCATATCATCATATTCGAGACATTTACTTTGTATTATAGTCTGAGTTAAATATAAATTCATCGATAGTTAACAAATGTCTGCATTTTTTTTTATTTGCAGGTTACAACCCAGCCAGTGGTTTACACTACCACCACAACCGGACCAGGTTACGGACCGGGTTATGGACCCGGTTATGGACCGGGTTACTATGGTACCCCGTCAGCTACTGTAGCTGTAACCACGCAATACGGTGAGTGCTGCTCATTAGCATTTCACCGTCACCATCGTCGTCGCCGCCATCATCATCATCATCATTATTACCAATCGTCACTGTATTGTATCATCATTATTGCCACCGGTACCCACACCACCGCCATTTGCATCACAATTATCACCAACACCATCTCCATCATCATAACCTTCACCTCACCTACACTCTCCCCACCACCAGCATCGTCATTGTCATCACCATCACTAATATCTTCATTTATATTCATCGTCACCACAACTACCACTACAATTGCCACAACATTCACCAGCACCACCACCTTCGCAATCGGCATCGCCCAATATGTCATCGTCATCACCTACACATCACCATCAACGTTCTTTTTAACTGTAACTTCTCAATCAACTTCAACATCCCACTACCATTGTATCACCATCTCCACCACTGTCATCGTCACCAGTACCATCACAATTTCCACATTCTCTTCTGCCTTGACAAACCATACTTTATGACGGACTGAATATGCCAACAAAAGTTAAACCAACGTTTGTACCATGTTTATGTTGCCTTCGCCGAAAGAAAATAAAACCTGACTATAGAATACATGCATGATTAGTCCCGTTAACATTCGATTTTATCATTTAAACGTTTACATATTTTGGCGTTCCCAACATATCATGGACTAAGAATTTTAAAAGTGGCGAAATAAATCGATGAACACACAATGGTCTTATCGAGTTACCGGGTAACCTATATCTTACCATATATATATATATACTATGACTTCACCACATTGAATCATAACCGCTGTTGTTATTTTCTCCTTCTCGAACAGCTTATCCGAGCCCAAATCCACATCCTGGAGCCGCCATGCAACAACAGGCTGGTGTACCTGGAGCTTATCCACCACCGTACCAACAGAAAGCCCCAATTGGGCAACAGTAAAGTTGTTCACAACGTCTATAACACTTTATAGAAAGCAAACACTTTTCTCACTGCATATATATGTATGAGCTTTTACACAAATACTATCTAAGTCTATACTGTCTCAAATCGCTGCATCTCAAAATTATAATTGAAACCGATAGACTAAATATTTAATGTAATTGTATATCAACATCGGTAATTCAGGCGTCCTTTCTGATGAATATCTTGTAAACAGCCCTTAAAATTCTAGCGAAATCATATTTATAACTATTCAAAGAGAGGGGTTCGATGTGATGAGCCAAGCCCTTACACCTATGCAACCCCCCCCCCCCCTCCTTCCCCTTTTACCTCAAACACCTTGGAAAGTCAATAAATGGCCTACCAAAATATTATCAAAGACTTCCCTGTAAATGTTACATACGTCTATTTAGATTAACTTCAGTGTTTTTTTTTTGCACAAAAATAATTGAGAATGAATTTGAGAATTCCCTTCATGTTACCCATTACCTGTTACATTACTCGGTGTATCGTATATGGGGCACTAAGAAACATCAAAATGTTGGCCATCACTCCGGCTTCATTCAGATTTGCAGGTACAACCAGGTATGGATTCACCTTTGTGACCTCTTAAGGTACTTACCTCGCCTGCCCATTGGTTAAACCAAATCTTCCTCTTTTAAACTGTAGTTACACACATGGTACATTTATCCATGATCTATTTGACCAGAATGACAGACAAAGAAGCTAATTTGTAAAAGGTGCCATGCTTACTCATTTATTTACCAACTTCTGAACATTCCGGTTATTGATAATGAAAAATGTGTTGGTTACCTTACTTTGATTGGTAGTTAAAATCAACATTTTGAAGGATGGGCAAATTATCGGCCGCAGTCAGCTAGTTGAGGAGGTGGAGGTGGACTTGAAAGGGGAAATTGTGGTTTGGTTTTTTATCTTTTAAATATTTATCAAACACTTCACAATTAGAATTCGCACATTTTAACCAGCTTACTTTTGTTGAAGATTTAAAAATGTTCACAAAATCCCTGTAATTTTCACAATTTTGAATATTTTATTTTGCTTCCTTTATATGTACTGTTCGCTATTTTCTTATCAGGAATGTTTTTGCAATCTTTATTCCACATTGTGGGAGAAAAATTTGTACATATTGAAATCTAGACGTGACTAACTTTACGGTTACTTTAGCCATTGATTTTAAAGAGATATTGTGTTTGTGTGTGTGTGTGTGTGTGTGCGTTCGCGTCTGTGCTTAGTCAAACTAATTTATCAGTCCGTTCACGACACGATCAGCAGAAAAATAAACAGCAACAATTGTATATTGGATGCCGTTATGTAAATATTTACAAACTCTGAACAAATGATTTCCAGTGCTTGATTTAGGCCAGCCCTCCATTAGTATACTTAATTTTTTATTGTTACGCTCAACACTAGCAGTGCATGGGCTTTAATGCTATGTTAACATTAACTTGGTTTTAAATACTTTCTTAATTTAATTAAGTTGACAATATAGAAATGAATCTGTCTAATTGGAATTAATCACCAGTGAAAATACTTTAGCGAATATCATCATGTTGTTTTGAAAAGTAGGTTGCCTTTATCATGCAGAACGTTTTCAGTTAAATAGCTTTATTAAATATCGTCTGATTTACATTTTTAAGTGCTCATATATTTTAACTTAAAGTAGATTGGTTATATCGAATAGTGACGTCATATACTCTTAACAATTATAGTCGCTTATAATTGTCATTGTTAAACACCTGCAGTTTTCTAACCTGTCGTTTATGTACCATATCACAATACCCTATTGTGTAAGTCATATTTATGTTGTGAAAAAAAATAATGAGGAATAAAATATATTTTGAATTTTACGCACATTCCTTTCTTCCTTCCTTTCTTTCATTTTTCTTCCTTCTTACTCCGTTTTTTAATGAATTCCTAACATCCACATCCAATGACAATGAAGTTCATTATCTTCACATATCAAGTTGTCAATTCAGAGAAAGCAGAACAATAATAATAACTGACTTGATAGCATCAACAATTTTGCGATTTTGATATTTCCATGTGAATGTCATGAGTATATGCAATGAACATGTTAGCAAAACGAGTTAATGATGCGTATGATGAGTGATACTGTCTCTTCCCTCGCAATAGGGGGGGGGGGAGGGGGCGTCATCGTTCCTTGTTTATACTGTCCCACACAGTTCCAGAGTATCACCTTCTGAAGGCCATCGGCTGCAGTATGGCACCATTTTTTTTGCCTGTCCCAAAAGCAGAGTTTTGACAGGCACAAAACGAAGATAGGAAAGTGGTTCGTCTACCTATATAGACGGATTCTGAGATTCTTTGACCTTGAGGTCATTACCAGTGGGGGAGGGGGGCAGTTGTTAATAGTGTCACCTGCGAATTAGATAATGCACCACTGGTCTCAGTGGTCGACGGTAGACTGAGAAATTTATTTTAAGAATCCGTGATAAAGATATCGAAACAGAAGAACATAGATGTTTGGAAACATAATGAACCGACTTCTTGGGAATAATATAATGTTCAATGTATGTGATCGTTCAAACGGTTGTCGCAGGTCGATTAAAACACTTCCAAAATGCTCAAAGCATATAAAACTGTCAGATGGTTTTGGTAAAGAAACACTTTATCGTCAAAATGTGTGCATTGTGATAACGTAACCTTGAATAGGTATTCCCGCGTTAAAAAGTCGGTGAAGTTTGTGACCCAACTTGCTATACATTTTGCTACATTTCTGAGAAAAAAAAGTTAATGAAATAATTTGATGAAGATTCTACACGACTAGATTTCTGTCTCAGAAGTTTCACTAGACGATTGGGTGTACTTCCGTGGAACTTTTACCGCCAATGACGTAATTTTGTGTAGCTTCTACACCACTAGACTCCTTTCAGTCGTTTCACTAGCACACTGGCCGCGCTTTGGTGGTTCTTTACTGCCAAGAACACCTTTCGTTGTAGTTTCTAGGTTTGAAGGAGGTGCATGCACGTCGATTTCGTCAGAAATGACTTCATTAGGACGCTCGTCTTTTGGATCTGTGGAGTCAAAAGGTAATTGTTAAAATGTGGACGGAGGAATTACAAAAAAGTGTGGTTTTAGGTGTCTAACAGCGTATACTTATATGTTAGATCTGAATTTTACCTTTATTTTCGTCACCTTCATCTTTGACGACAACATGACGTAATTTGACTTGCTCCACCAATTTTTCCGTGCAGGCACGATGATGTCTGTTCTCACTTTGTACTCCAACAGATACTCGGCAATTAACATTTGACCTATGGTAGAAAAGAAAGGCATTCTTGATGAATATTCACAAGACGGGGGGGGGGGGTGCAGTTGGAAACTTGGCCCCCATCTCCATTGTCAGTCGGTGGTAAATAAAACAAAATCAATCGGCGGACATTTTTTATTCAACAATCAGACGGGAAATAATTTATCCACTCCTCCAGACACAGGAATCCCTACCAAAATGTTTCATGCACCTATTTCAATCAGTAGGGGACTTAGAAAATCCCCCCCCCCCCCCCGTTTGTGACACAAACTCATTTGTGACATATGCATGTGCACTCCACTGAACCAAAACACGCGGCATATTCTCCAAATACAAAAGAAGGTATTTAGAATTAACATAAAATTAACAAAGACAAGATCCAGGTAGGTATTTGCAGGGGTTACATAATACAACATGTTACGCTTTCTGTAACACTACGTGTATACTATAGTGTATTTCCATAGGAGAGTTTGATTAACAGAATGGATAAACCGTATATTTGACATGATTAGCCCACATCTCAGTACTATAGAATAGAACATCAAAAGAAGAGTGGAACACTATGGGTGACTGTTCTTACAAAGTATAATTTCAAAAATTTTCACTCAATTTTAATGGTGAGTTGTAATCGATCCTCCTACATTATCTCCTTCATGTACACACAACTTACTGGGATTTCTCAGCAGGTTTAACCGTAAGGACCACCAAATTGGATCTTGATTTAATCAGTTCCGCGACATCTTCAGCGTGTTTGCCATAAACATCAATACCGTCAACGGATATAATTTCATCTCCTGGAAGTGGGAAAGATGATTATAGTTGATTAAAGAACCAATCGAAGCGGATCAACTGAATGAGATAAGTGGCTGATTCATGAAAGGAATAGCTGATATTAGATATTATATGACTGATACGACAAAATTTAGATTTAATTATTCCAAGCTTAGCTACAGGTCTTTGTAATGCTAAAGCTAAACTACCCTGCCATGAAAACACTCTGCTTCATATGAAGATGTTTTAATTTCAACTTGACTGTACTTCAAGAGATGAACTAACAAAGATAAAGAAAAAAAGAGGTGAGTTGCATTTTGGTTTTAAAACTTTGAACTTTCTATAGCTTACACCCGATGATGAAGATGATATAATGAAAGATAATATGTTATCATAATTATGAGTCATATCTTATTTCTCTGCTATTTCTATATAATCAGAGACAGTGGCGTAGGAAGGTACTTTTGAGTGGGGGGGCTGAAGACTGATGGCCGGCCTGGGGGAGGGGGTGTTCCCCTCCCCTTTGGATTTTTTTTGCATTTCCAGGTTGCCTCAGATGCAATTTGATGCAATATAGCACACTTCAACACCCACTCCATGGTATTTGTAAATAATTTTGCATTTTCACCTGGCCTTAGATGCAATTTGGTGCTCCAAATGAGATTTTTTTCTCATTTGGAAATGAAAAAGGGGTTTTCTGACTTGCTGAGCGGGGGGGGCGGAATGATACTTCCGCCCCACCATATTTTTCACTGGGGGGCTGGCGCCCCCCCCCCAGCCCCACCGGTTCCTACGCCCTTGATCAGAGAAATATGATATGACTCATAATTGACAAACAAGGAGTATTGTTTTAGAGAATATATTGGAAAGTTCGGTCCCCCTGGGACATTCGTCAGCAATAATTGGCAGTAGAATGAAAAGTATAAAATGTGACACAATGAAAGTATGACGATGGATAAGTAGCATTGATGGCAATAGAACCAATGAACCATGACTATACAGGAAGCGGATTAATGAGCAAAGAATAGGAAGAACGGATTATATGTGTTTTGTAGAACATGTTGACTGGTTGTGTTTCAAGGTCACTGCACGTAGCAAAGTAAAATAATGTTTACATATCACGTGAACGTCGTATATATTATATTTTGTAGACACAGTAAATAAGAAGATAATATGCCACTAGTATACGCTATTAACCTACCGACATTTACTGTTCCCTTTTTGGCCGCCGGACCCTCTTCAAACACTCTGGCGATGATTACGCACTCTCCGTCATTCTTAATCGTTATTCCTATTCCTGGAAGATCATTTGATAAACATGGAATAACTGAGGCCATAAAGTTACCCGAATTCTTTTAGATACATCCAAATGATCAGAGGCGCCGGGACAACTATGTCACCGAACCCTCCTCTACCCCTCCCCCACCCTCCTCCGTATTTACTCTCATATTTATTTTGTGAACAATATTATAAATATTCTTTTTCCCGCTTTTTCCTGCCCCTCCTTGTATCCCTGTTGCTAGTCCCTGAGGCTGTTACTCCCTGAGCCTCCTCACCACACACCCGTAGATGACATCAAGAATCACCATATCATTAACCAAAGAATCCAGTTTACGACAGGTCTTTCATACCCATGATGTAATTGTGTGATTGACAACTGGAAGATCCCACCGCCCCCCCCCCCCCAATGAAAAGGGTTAGAAAATGAACATATAGTAGTCACTAGTAAGCATGACGTCCTAGATAGCTAATACGGTGAAGTTCATGATTTAAAATTCTTTAATTACATGCAAAACTTTTCGATTACAACGAACTCCAATAAAAAAAATTAATTTCCATTGGTAAGAGTGACATTAATTCTGTAAGACTTATTTTCAGCTATCAAATTAAACTGATAAGGATTGTATGTTTCGGTGATCAAAGAAGCTTAAGTATTGTTGTTATTTCCTGGTTGCCTTCCGGACACCCCTCCACAACCCTACCCCACCCCCTTTCTTCCCACTCCACCCCTGCCAACAATATGCTCCTCTCTAAAAGCAAAAAATGCTAAAAATACTTACCGTCTCCGTACTTTGGATCTTTCTTGAAGGATCGCCGTCTTACATTATTCCGTCTCTTCCTACTCGCAAATAAATTAGTTCTTGACTTCAGTTCTCGGACAAATTCTAATCTGCTTTTTCTTTCTAAAACCGCGATTTGAATCTTACTCAACCAATCCCTATCATCTGTTGTTACCCGTAAATCAAGACTACCCTCTTTCGTACAGATAGTAAAGAACACGTAACGTCTTCGTTTCATGATGTTACTCATAGCGGTGACGTCATCAAGCGGAAAACGGAATAGTATGTTTTTCAATTTCTCGTGGCTGCCGGACGTTTTCTTGGAATGCCATCGATATATCGTTAAATACTCCGAACTTAAAATACAATATTTAGGTCTCCATTGGAAGAGTTTACTCGAAGATTCTTTATCCATGTACCCCTCCTTAATAATGGTAGCTTCCGAATCGCTTTTTGCATTTTCACTATTTTCCCTTTTATCTAATATCGAATCCGACCGAATGGATTGTATTTTGTCTTCCACACTTCCTCGCATCTTCGACATTTAAATTGATAGCAATTTCAGTCTTTGATTTTGTATTTAATTTTGCGTCGATCCTTCTTTAGGCGAAGGATATGGTAGCAACAGGATAGGCTACACTGAAATACCGTTATGCCTATGTATTCCTATTGTTGTAACAGGATAGGCTACACTGAAATACCGTTAAGCCTATGTATACCTATTGTTGCATGACAGTTATATATTCAAGATTCACAGATCGCAGGGAGAGAAAAATAATGTCATATATATATAATTGTTGTAACGAAACGCTTGAGGAAATTATTTCATGAATATATTGGGTACGAAAAGACCACCAAGATGTCGATTCAGTGGAGAGAGTTTCTTTGATTCAAATGGGAGGGACAAATATAACATCAAACACTAACGTTAAGTTCTGTTTAAATTTATGACTGGTCAATATATCATTGTGATTCTTTTCTCTGTTGAAGTCTTCCTTTAGTTTGTTTAGGCAGAAAGTATGTATTCTAGTTCACGCTATCACCCAATGAAAAGAAGAATATTGCTGAAAGAATTTATTTCTTCGCAAACATTATCCAAAATTCGGAATTGTTTTAAGAATATCTACTTATGATATCGTCATTGTCTATTAATATTCGGTATAACAATCGCACAATCTACAAACGAACAGACAGTCATGAAATATCGATGATATAAATTCCTTAAGGTATTAGGCAAAGCGACATTTTGTCTTTCCAAATGTTACATTTTTTAAATGCTACACACTTTTGAATCCTTTGCGAACACAAGCATATATTCCTCACATAGACGGTTTCGTTTAGGAAAATGGCGACTCAACTTTATACTAAAGATAATAACTGTTTTTGCCCAAAACAGCCTGTTGTCTGAAATGTTGTCTGAAAATTTCAACAGCAATGTTGTCTGAAAGGATCCACGTACAAGCCTTTGTAGAAGTTATTGAATTAGACACTTGTAACACGATATTAATCACCGTTATGAACTGTGGATAGGCTATTGCAGCCTATCACGCTGACATGAGTGAAATATTTCTCCTAATACTTTTATTCAAGTCCAACTAATCCCAGAAGCTAACGTCCCACTGCTGTCGAAAGACAAATGATTCTATAGGGTTAATTTTACTATAGCGTATAATATGCCAAACTGCATAATGAACGGTTATGGCTAACTAATATATATTAACGCATTGGACGGGACGTAGGCTTTTGGCTCTGGGCCTGATGGGTAGCAATTTAATTAAATGCTTCCTTGTCTTGTTTCAGCTTTGAATTTCAGACGGTAAAGAGTGAAGGAAGTCGTTAACAGGTATGTTCGAATGATGATTCAATAAAAGGGGAAGGGGAAATTAAGTCGCCCAAAAGTGATTAAAGCGATGTAGTTAGTTTCATAGAGATACTATTTGATATAGCTTCCTTGTTTGTTAAAGACCAACAACAACATACAAACACACACACACACACGCGCGTACACGCATACACATACACATACATACTTACATACTCACCCAGACACGATAGGGATTTTTAACAGACACTGTCGGAATCGTTGCGGAAGAAGGGAATATTTCCAAATAGAGTATTAATACTCAACTTTAAACTTTTGAATTCTGGGTGAAATATAATCAGCTATATATTTTTCGTGTTAAGTTTAGACGAATTATTTGGAATTTTCATTTTAAAAGTAATATCAAAAGAGGGTGGGAGGGGGAGGGGAGGATGGGAGGAATCGATAAAAGATTCCATTTATTAACTCAACATTTATTTCAAATTAGAATTCTTTCATTTTACAAATCGTTTGATTTCATTAATAATGAGGTCACGTGCCAACTGTCATGATGTATTACTAGCAGGAAATTCCGTAAAACCCGGATAGATATTTAAACTTTCATCCAGGACACTCGTTCAGCTTTCACAACGTCTGACTATAACTATCAATCAATGTCATATATAAGTCAACGACGTTTTAATACTTATATTCGTATCTTGTATTGATTCAGTCCAGAAAATAGATATATATATAAGATGTATGTGACCAATGTCTTCAGTAGTGGAGATCAAACCAGCTAACAAAAATGACGTATCCTTGAGTAGAAATAGTTGGGAATGGTCAGCAGTTTAGCAAGTGAGAATTCTGCATCCATGAACCACAGTCTCCTCCCCCACATTATCGAAAAAGTTATATGTTAAAGTAATCCATTTATCCTTGTTTTCTTCTGTATAACGTTATGGGTGGGAGGAGTAAGGAAATTACTTTTATTGTCCATCAATAGCGCTTTAAATTTTTGTTGGAGTACCGACATTCCCGCATATTTTTCTTTCAAAAGATGCGCATGCGCGAGTAGATGCTCTGCCCTGTCCCAACGAAGATTACGACGTATGGAACGCATAATGGGTCTTTAACTTCAAACGGTTTTTGCTCTCTTTTGATAAACGTTATAGTGTACTCCCTAAGCCAATAAACAACATCAAGAAAATTAAATAAGTCCGGTTGACAAGTTTCTAGAAAGTAACTGTTTCTTTAATTTGGTTTGCTATGAACGCCTATGCAAGTTTTCTAATCTGTTGAAAAATACAGGATATGTGTATGATTCGTTAAGTTGTCAAATAAAAAATTCCGTTCGTTCATGTAATGTCATGTGACTCATGTCTGTAAATACTATCGTTGGGGTACACACAAAGGTATGTGCTTATTGAAGCTCATTACCTTTAAATAGCTTCTGTCTGTAAGTTCGTTTGAATATGCATATTCCAATTCATGTAATGGAAAAAATAGTGAAAATATTTGGAAAATGTCCGTACATTGATTTTTATTTTTAAACAAAACAGCTTTAGAAACATAATCAAAATTCAACATTCTCCTTGTTTTTAGAATGTAACATATCAAGATAAAATTTCCCCCTAAAGTCACCTTTAACGTTTGGTAAACTTATCGCAAACTGGCAATTATCCACCCCCCCCCCCCCTCCCCATTCATCTTGATATGTTACAAATATTGACATATTTTACATCTTATAACCTCGAGAGAGAGAGAGAGAGAGGCTAATTACGGTACAATATTTTGTGGCGTCGCTCTGTTGTCAGACACGACAGAAAAGAACACAAAAGCGACATAGATCTCTAAAATTGAACATTAGAAACACATAATACAAACTTTTAATGTTGGCTAAGTTGTGTTTTGGTGTTCAATAATTCTACAAAATATACATGATTTGGGGAATTAAAATAAATTACCTTTTGTTCGATATTACAATAACTTTTAACTATTACTTTTAATTACTGATTTCTACAGAAGACCAATAACTACGAAAACTCAGTTCATTTACTAATTATTTTTTTATTCCCTTGATCATCTTATCTCGTAAAACAAAGAGTAATTACAAATTAATAAACAAAATCACAGTAAACACTAGATAAATTTTCCGACGTCTGGAAACATCACACGACCAAAGGAAAAGATTTCGGCGGTTCGCGTCCCGCACTTTGCGGACCGTCGTTCTAAAACCCACGAGTGGTGTCCCGGATATGCAATGTTTAATTCACATTTCCATATTTATGCAATATGCAAATTCCAAAGATCTAATTTATCAAGACACCCATGTCCTTTAAATGACTTCAAAGGAAAGAAGGTGAAAATGAACTTCTTCTTTACATTTACAGCAAATGATCCTGCAAAAAGGTGTCTGTATAGAAATATATTATAGTTTGTTGTTTTTTTCGTTTTTAATTTTT
>KN887052.1:0-12656 GCA_000934455.1 Apostichopus parvimensis
GGACAAAATATGCTATGAAGTATTTGCGGACATTCTGTACCAGGACATTTCGTCCGGTGGGACTATATTTGCTGTGAGGGTGGGACACAATTTTCAGCAGATAATGTCCGACCGGACTAAATATGCTGGTACAAAGTGTCCGCGGAGACACTTTGTACAGGGGGACACTCTGTACTGTCACACCGGCAATCACATTTGCACATTCTATCCATCATACTAATCATGTGTGTATCTGCCATTGGTGAAATTAAATAAATGGACAGTTGATCGAAATTTACCACCAGATATATTAAAATATATACCACATACTAGGCTAGCCAATGTCTTAATTAAAAACATCATTAATTAATAACAAAACTAGCCTAGGCCCTAATTGGTTTCACAGATTATAACCCTGTTAGAAAATACAAGAACGATAAACTTAATACTTTCTCTGGGTGCTAAAGAACGAGGTCAGTACCAGTGGCCAGGCTAAATGAATGCTCACTTAGAATAAGAAATAGGCCTAACCATAGAAATTTTATAGTTCAATTTCTATGGGCCTAACGGAGTAACGCCTAACGTAAATGTAATTAAGTTCATGCCAGCAATGAACGTTAAACGTCTGGTCAATTGCACAGGCTAGGCCTACGTCTTTCACTTCAAAGCAAAACCTCTATGCAGAATCAATCAAACGACTAAACATGGATTTGAACCTTTCTTGGTCTTCAAGTTTTGCTTCCAAGTTCGAAAGAGAAGGTGAAAACTATGTTGTTTAACACTTAAAGAAAGCTAGAAGTTCACGTGTAGTTTGGTTGCTATTTCTGTCGTGTCGTTGGTCAGTTTCGCGAAATGGCGGAGGTAGTAGTGAACCAAACGAAAGCCTCTGGCGCCACTGGATGGGTTGTGGGTGACACTATTTTCATATTTAGGCTTTAAATTTTCAATTAGGTGTAAACGTAACGCTGTGCTGATAAATACTTTAAATATGTGGTTGGAAGAGAGAGAATGAAAAGGAAGAGGGTTAGGGAACTTAGGGGTATGCCCGTCAATAATATGGTTTAAGAAAACAAGAACGGAGATAACGAAAATGTATTGCAGGTTTCCGCTGTTTCAGAATACTTCATTCACAAATACCGGTCATAGGTTTCTACTTACAATCAATACAAGTTAACAAGAAATATATGAAACTTGGACTGTTCTCCGGACCCTAGCATTACTATACATTCAAGAGAAACTTCATTCTTGTTTAGTTTTTACTTAACAATCGCAACGAAAGCACAAGTACATCTGAAAATGCAGCAGCAGCTTCCGGTTGCTTTTGCCTACACAAAACTCTGCAGTGTGAGAACAAGAAATATCTGACAATGCTGAAGCTTGGGAGGGGAGGGATTTGGGAGGGGGGTCAATAAGACAGTATAAAGTCCCTGAGCCTCAGCGAAGGCTCTTTGAAACCCCTTCACGTCCAGCCAATGACAGAGAACACAATCGCAAACACCTATCTATGACTCAAAGATATAAAGAAAGAAAAAAGACAAGGAAATTGATTGACCCTTTTCTGAAACTACTGCTCGGTCCTGAAATCATTCTACACCCCCATTAAAAGGACATCCTGGTGTGCATCATAATTTTGCGATGTGCTTGAATAGGATTTGGATACGCGAATTTGATCTTCTACCCTGTGCGATTACTCTTCTCAATTGATTATGCTGTTTGCCTAAATAAAGATACGGCACATCCTATGCTCGTAGCGGTAGATTGAGGTCACACACAAATAGACATCGTTCTTCGTTTATAGGCACTGCCATTAGTGTTCACAACAAGAACTTCACGAGATAGGGGGGGGGGGTGGCCGTTCCACTTAGTTGCGCTGTTGGAGCTAGTTAGTGTATATTTTGTTTAGACTGCATATAACTGTTGTATATTAAATGTTTTTTTTTGTATTTTGTATCATTCATTGTATCATTGTTCTTTGTAGTTTTTATCATTCATTGTATTGCTCACCGCAGATATGTAATTTCCTTTTGGGATTCAATAAAGTTGACTTACTTACTTACTAACCATGGTATAACATGCCTTTAAAATTAACAATTAAACATAACATAATATTGAGGGCCTGACCCTAAACAAATTACTAAAAACCCGATACTGTTCAAAAAAAATTTCATTATAATATTATGGACGGGGATTCGGTGTGCACAAGCTTTCTAACTATTGGATAATCATAACGCAGTTGGTATGATGTAGTAAAGTCGTAAATTTTCAGATTTTTGCCTTTTTGACACCAAATTATCAATTTTCAGATTTTTGTAATTTCAATGAGTTTGTATTGGTCGACAAAATGTCAATTTTCAAATTCTTGTCGTTTTGACGAATTGTTTCATCTCATCAAAACATCAATTGACATGTTCCTTCTACGCTTCCGTAAGTTTGAGTGTTACGTTCTGATGTTTCCTCTGCTAAAATGGCTTTCGAAAGAACAGAAATTAAGCTCTTTCATACAATATTAAAATAGAAAGAATTGATTTTACAAATGCAACAATACTAATTTAGACCCATTTGCAAACCAGATCAAACTATCTATTTCTTTATTGTTTTTACCCCATTTTCTCTCTTTGTAGAATATTTTGAAATCTTCTGTTTTCATGCCAACTGGCCGGTATTGCTTCAAAATACGCCCCTGTTATTTTCATCAAGACTGTAATGGATTCAAATACGGTGGTTTTTCAAATGTGGTGATTTCAGATGGGTCCGTTCTATGTTTACAATGCTGTCGTGTTAAACGTTGTCGTTATCCATTATGAACAGAACGTAGGCTCATATCTTTTATTATTTGCTCTTCAACATATGTCCATTTGGCGTTCAATAACAGTGAGAAGGAAAGGGTGACATTCGAACGCATTTTCTCTTCATGAGAACCATTCACTGACCTCTACCTCTACTATTCTCTAATAGTTCTAAGCCTCTGTTTTTGGAATGTATGGAACGCTATATGAATCACTAAAATCTACTTTCGACATATCCAACCGAAGATGAGAAATTAGGAGGGCTTGGGTGGGTCGTGTAGGATTTGGGTGGGTCGTGTAAAGTTTGTAGAAATGAAACTGGAGAAATATTGTTTGAGAGTGAGAACGTTCTTCACATTTTTATGACTTCCTTAATCTTCAACCTTCCAGTCATTCCAAATTAAATAGAACAGAAATATGGGTTGGATAATAATTTTTATTCTCATTTGCATAATATACTTAAGTGAAACCTCAGACAGCGTGCTCGGTAACATTTTTTCTGCTTCCTTCACATTGATAGCAGACACGATGCGCAGACTCTTATACCTTTACCGTTACATTTCAAGGAAGTTTTCTTTTCATTTTGATTACATTGTATTATTTCATTGCGATAAAAACTATAAAAATTTTCAGCAGCTGCTGATACATGGATGATAAACAATAGTTTTGTTCTCATCTATTTTTGCTTTTTTTTTCATTTATTGTAAGTGTGCATGATATTTTAGAATGCAAAAGAAGAAGAGAAAGCAAGATAAAAATATGAACTAGAAGTTCATTTAAACAAAAATTAATGCTATTTCTAACTGTAGGCAATTTAGGCATTTAATATATAAGTGGATAAAAATATGTGCAGTGAGGATAAAGGGGTGGTGGGAGAGTGGAGAAGGGGAGGGGAAGAGAAGTGGGATGGTGGTTGAGGGAATAATGACCTTTAAGGTTTCTAACAGAAAAGAAAAACCACCAAATCACAGACAAAACCCAAAGTGATATTTACCACTCTCGAATTAAACACACTCTTTTGAAATACCTTTGTAAAAGCTCATGTCACAGGTTTGTAACTTTCAACATGACATGCATCAACTGACTATAACCCATTTTATACCAAACAACATCCCTGACAAAAAAGGGTCTCGCATTAACTTTATCAGAGTGCTAACTCTAAATCTACAGCAAGTATGGTACCTTCACTTATGCCTGAATTAAATTTCCTTCATAATTTCAAACAAAATAAAGTACATACTGGAAACACTTATCGACACCTTCCTCATATCTACTATTTTCATAGACCTTATATATCCTCATTACGTAGAAATGTTGTGATCTACCCATCTTTGTCCAATCTTAGCACCCCAATCAGAGAAATTCTGGATCTTTCATTGCTTAGTCATATTTGGCCTAAACCCCTTTTTCTAGTCAGATTAAGATTTATTGCTCCATTTTACTTACAAGATTCATGACAAAGCATTATCTCTTGGATATCACAGGTAAACACTTGCCATTTCCCACAAAATTACAGCAGCCTTAATCACAGGACAGGCTTTTGAGAAAACCTATTAGACATCTCGCATTATAAAAAAGCAAAATAAAAGATAAATCTCTCATAACCTCATGACATTCTTATTTTAGCACGATATCTTTGTTCTAATCTTTGTCTGGAGACTTCATGTCGTTGCAAACAGAGTGAGAAGACCTTTAGCGTAGCTGACAATCTCTTGACCCCCAAGTTTACTCTCTCCGTAGACTCTGTCCACAAATGTGATAGGCACCTGTAAGAAGAAGGTCAGTTGTTAAAGGATATTAGGTACAAAATGAATGTTAATATGTCATAGTTTGTCCTCAAATCCTCCTCCCCCCCCCCAAGACAAAAAAAAATCCATTGCTATCAGTCAAGGTTACATTTCACTACCACTTTTAAATTTTGAGAGATGACAGAAATGAACATCAAAAACTCATCAATCACTCTGTCAAAATAAGATCACTGAGGGGGCTGCATCATCCTGCAGCCAGGCTGCGTATGGCCTAATCGTTTGTGATGTGCAGTGTTGCACAATAGGCCCTGCAGTTTCACATAAACAGATACTACTGATATGCAGACATCATCTCTATTACTTGATATTGATTCAGCTTTGCTTCGGAGAATCTTGCAGCTGCTGCAGCTTTCCTATTCGTCACGTTGCCTTAGATCGCTGAACAACTTTCATAGTGGAACACACTGACCCATTATCTTTATAAAAATATTAAAATGATACTTAAATAGTGTAAAATAATTGGTATTCAGATATTCAAAGAATACGAGTCCTACCTCTCCTATGGTATAATTGAATTGTCTAACTCGGACAAGCATTTCCATTTGAAAGACGTAACCCTTGGAAACACAGGAGTCGATGAGTTTCTGTAAAACATCCTTTTTGTACAATCTGAAGAAAACATCAAAAAGCAATGTCAGAACTATACCAGAGATTTGAGTCCAAACAACCGTGCAGGAAATTTAACCATTCATAAGGCAAATTCATTGTATTTTAGCAGGCTAGGTATAGAGCCCACAGCAGGCCACATGGTATGTTTCAATTCAAACTTTATATCAAATTTTCTACATCAAACTTGGGAAGCAACTCAATATGAATTACACTGCAGTCGTTAGTATATTGTTATCTCTACATCTCATTAGGTAAAGTGGGAACCCTATCTAATCCAGGGAAATATCATTAAAGTGAAAAACTATAGCTCAAAGAAAAATTACATATATATATATATTGCTGTCACTGTGCAACATTGGGATCATGCCCATTTGCTCTGACCGTTTCAAGCATCAAAAATCTCCAAACTGCTATGTATGTAATACATGCCAATTTCAATAGGTTGCTTAAACCCGTCTCATATTGCCCAACTGATCACAATCTGATTCGACTTGATCGTCGTTACGTGGAAATCGTGCATAGTCGGGGCAGTGTGCATGTGCTTAAGACTACGACTGATCGAGATGTTGACAGTTGCCCGATTTTCGTTAAAAAACCTCAAATGTGTGCCCACTTTGTGATTCAATTTTTTCATTTTTGGTTAATGAGAAATTGCCTTTTTGTAACTTGCCCTTTTGATAAGAAAAGAAAATTAGACAAAAGCATACATTGTAATTAAAACCAGTGTAGCAGAAATACACTAAAATATCTATTTCGTCTCGAACTTTGAGGTGATGTTTGTGATTTGACACTTGAAGAGGTCACATCTCCTTCTGCCTTCTGAGTCTTTATACCACAGATTGACCTTCTTCCCCATCCCCCCCCCCTCATCCCTACAACTTTCTACATACCTGAAACTACCGGTCAAATCTGAAGCACCAGGTCTCAAGAGAATTTGAGCAAGATAGTTAGCTCCTCGACTAGAAAAAGAGAAATGATATCGTTTAGTTCTCTGTGTAGAGACATACTGAAGAACTTACAAAAAGCTTTACAGACACAAAAGGACAGGCAAAGTTCAGTATGACAATATTAAAATAATTTACAAAGAAATATGATGTTTGAGAAACATTCTGTGCCACTGTCTCTTAATTTTTTTTTTTTTTTTTTTACCGAAGGGAGTAGCTGGGAAAGATTTTAAGAATACCATATTGAATCTAACTTGTATCAGCATGTAACAGTGACCAGAATAATGTCACAAATTTGTATTCTTTAATATAGGAACGGAATCTCCGGCCTCCTAAAAATTCTCTTCTGGCACATGTAAGGTAACTTCAATGTATCACTCGTGTTTGAGGATTTAACAATAACGCCAGGCCTACCCTTTCCCAACAGCTGAACCCAGGAACCAGGAGTTTGATAACTGCCTGACAACAAGTGTTTACATAGTATTCATGGAGTTTTAGTGTGAAACTTGATCAAATTAATGTCTTCTTACCTTATGATTTTTCTCTTCAGATCCCATCCATGCACACCACCTCCACCAGCATATCTTGTCCCAGAAACAACATCGTAATTGTGTTTCTTCTGCAATCTATAAAGTAAACACCATCACAAACTCATTCAGCATTCACCATATTTGACTTCCATTAGTAATGATAACATTGCACATAAATGTCTACTTTCACTTCAAGAATGAAGGCACAAAATTAATTTTGATATGTTGCAGATTTTTAAAAAACACTTCTATTACATAGTTAGTCCAGGTTGTGTTTCTAGAACACTTTCAAATTTTGAGAAATGACCATTTAAACAGCTGAGGTTCATTAACTAAAGTGACTGGACTATATAGTCTAAGACATAGACCATCACAAACTCATTCACCATGAACCATATCTGACTTCCAAACATTACGTAACATTAATAATGATAACAATGAATGTAAATGTCTACTATCACTCCAAGAATGATGACCAAAGCACAAACTTTATGTTGATATGTTGAGACCTTTTAAAAAACACTGCTATCAGTCCATGTTGTTATTCTGGAACTCTTTCAAAGTTTGAGAAATGACAATTTAAACAGCTGAGGTTCATCAACTAAAGTGACTGGACTATATAGTCTAAGACAAAGACCATTAGGTCAGTTGCTCAGATGCAACACAGAACTCATAGGAAAACATAAGAGTTTAAAGGCAAATGGTGTTGAATGTCATCCAAGGTGCTTTGTTGTTTATATGAAGTTAACAGAACATGCTTTGGTTGATGTTTTAGAAGGGATGAAGATTAGAATTGGATAAACATCAACATTAAGGCCTTAACTGAGGAGTTGACATCATCATCAGGTTAGACTTAAAGGAACATTCCAGAGATTGAACATATTTTGAAGGTGATTATCTTGAAATCTGGAATAGCTGTACAAATATTACTAGCACATGCAGTCAAATTTGTTTGTATTTTCTTGGACTGTAACAGATCAAAACTGAAATTATGCATAAAGTCATCCTTTATAAAGCTTATTTTGAAAGAAGTGGAGTACTTTGAGGATGAAATGAAACACATAGTCGAAGATTTTCACCCTAAGATATACTTTAAAGTTTTGAACTATCTCGTCATATAGTCAAAGCCAGACTTGTTATCAACCACTATCAATTATGGCTACTTTTACTTTTAATAGTTCAATAACATTCATTGCATATTCAAATGAAGTAGTAGTTATGTTAGCATTTTTTACAATATACTACTGCACTCAATATTGATGACATGTCAGTATAACAAATTGATAGACTGAGGAGTAAAATTTCCATGAGACGTTAAACAAGAGAGACAGACACTCACTCAATAAATTCTGGGATAAATCTTGGCTGTAATGAATCAAAAGAAGAAAAAAACATGAAAATATTTATGTCGCCTATTGTCATCCTTATGTCATTAAACATGAATCAGATATCCACACAGCAGTACCCTACAAACACCAAGAAGGGAGCAGTTTCAAATCAATTAGAAATCTAAGTACAAATAAATGAAAAATGGAAACTTGACTGGGATCAAACTGGGAAAGAGCATAGAAATTTGTGGTTAAATTTGGGAATCGAACCAGCAACCTGACAGCTACAAGTTCAAACACTGGTTCGAATCCCAATCTAGCTAACAAATGCTTTGCTTTTTGGCTTATTTAGATATAAACATAAGAAGTTGAATTCCCCTTGAAATTCTTTCCCAGTTGTTTTCAGGGTTGTATGAAATAATATTGGGGTACGATCCCTTACTACAGGGTATGCAAGGTAATGTGACTTCTTCCTTGCAACCCTGAGGAAAGAAATGGATCAGGGATCACTACTACCAACTAAGGGCTGGATAGCTCAGTTCGTATAGCGCAGGGTTTGTTTACATGAGGTCCCTTGATTGAATCAAATTCTAGGCCAAAAACATCTTTTCTCTTTTTCCAATGTTAATTAAAAATAAACGACACCATTACTCTATTAAAGAACTTTTCAACAACAAAAAAGGCCAGTAAGTAATCATTTGCTAAGGAGACAGCTGAGTTATACACATCACCGTGGATGAGCAAGGCACATCTACTGGGGCACAATTTACAAAATTCTTGAGTAGTAAAGAATGGACTGTATGGTGAGGCTTCAGATGACCTTAGTTGAACTTGAAAGCTCATGTCATGAATATACATTATTCAAATTCATCATTTATAAGGAGGATATGGTGTTATTACAATATTAACCCATATGATACATAAAATGTACACTCTTTCACAACTTTTGCAACAGAGTTCTATTTGAATGGATAATGACCACTCACATGATGGGAAAGATCAGCATCCATAAGGAAAATAAAGTTGCCAGTTGCATGCTTTATACCATGAATGTAAGCTGTACCTGTTAAAATGTAAATAAAGAAACAATGATTTTTGTTAACGACGCAATATTGTACTTCAGTTTATTCCAAACAAAATTTCTTCACTTAGATTGTGTCATTCCAAACATCACCAGAAAAGCTGGAATAATAAATAAAACAATTTGAAAACACTCAATTTTTAAGGTCCAAAATTTCCACAGCAAAACCAAAACCATTTAAGAAAATGTAACCATTCCTTGGGGGAAAGTAATTAAACTTTAAAAAATATCAGACAACTTACCTAGACCCAGCTTTTTTGCTCTAGGTCTTAAAACCTAGAAGAAAGAGTGAAGGATATACAATATATGGATGGATACAAAACATTATTTATAAAGCTCACACTATAGTCCATAATGTTGTCTGCATTCATCTATTAACTTATGTATCTGCTTGCTCAACAAATATAGCTAATGTGAAAAGTATTGTACAGGGTTTTTGGTGGACATTTTTATCTTTCAAATGTTAGAAATATTAATTAATGAATATTCATCCTAAATCTGACTGTACATTAAATAGTTCCGTCTACTAGAGACTGCATAAAAATATAAATAAAATAACTACTGTACTTTCTCGACACAAACCAAAATTTTTGGGGATTGTGCTCATGGATACTTTCAGATTAAACATAAGACCTAGCTTTATCAACAATATTGATTTTAGAACAATACCAGTCAAATCTTTGACTGAATAATATCTGAGAAACTTGTGATAATGTTATCAAATAAGAAGGTAAACATACTTTCCCTGGCTTCTTTTATTCGCATCACCATTATCAATGTCTCCTTTAAAGGTGAGCAGTAGTGGCCAGAAATGAATTGCATCAAATAATTGCTTAAATGTTTTCAAAGGTACATTCCTAAAGATTGTGAATGTACAAGCTATGCCTAGATATTGAGGATTGTTGAGTGTGAAATTATATTTACTTGTTTCTCAACGAGGCAGTAAAACTTCTTTAAGATTAATACACATGAGGGAGCATTATTTGACCCATCCCTCAAGCACATTTTGGGGACACTGATGACCTCAGTTACAAAACCTTTCATTACTCACAATTCTGTCTTCACCGTAAATCTTCTGGAGTTGCTTGGCGGCCTCTAGGGTTCCATCTGGACTTCCATCGTCTATAACAATTACCTCAAAATTGTAATTACTGACAAAAGAAATTGATATCAATTCAATATCATTCAATATCAATTTGATATTGAATGTATAAGTGTTGTAATGAAAAGATTTGACATATGAAAGACAAAGCTAAAGTATCCATTTCATCTCAGGACAGGAGGGGCCAAATTGAGAACAGAGCAGTTATTGAAAATATCCAAATAACTTTCACTGTTACACACTCATTTCATGTAGCACATCACATTACTTGAATTCATGCAAATGCTATTGAACACAAGTACCTTACAGTTAACTCAGTAAACACAGCTATTGCGATATTTACAAAGCAATTGAATTCCTATTGCCTGAGTACAAGTTCTTAAGTCTGATACATCGGTTGAAAATAATTTATGCAGCAGTGTGCAAAATCAACTTAGTATATTCAATTGGTGGGAAATAACATGGCAAAGATCAAAACTGCTTGTTTACGATGGAAATGAGTCTCTCTGTAAAATTAATAAATGTTGTCGAGATAGGCCTAAACAATGTTGATGGAAAAACTGGGAAATCTCATTGCAATATATTTACACATGGGTCAAGGCCTACAAGTTACAACTCAATAACATACGATACAATAATAAATGCAGTAAACCCAGACTCCCCTTGCATAAGTCACAGGCCTTCCCAACGATGGCTGAAAGTAATAATGAGTGGCCATTGTTGAAAGCGCCTGTGAGTGTGACTTAAAGTAAAGATAGACCAACTCACCATTTTTCAAAGTGCTTCACAAGTAACCAAATTATTAAAGGAAGGTTCTCCCGTTCATTGTATGTTGGAAGTAAAACAGAATATTTGTCCGGCGAAGATGGCATTTTGTTCGTTGGTAGGTGAACTGAACAAGTTCAGCTCAGGAAATGATCAATGTAACTTCAGGCCTACTGCTACTGTGCTAGCTGTGGTAAATTGCTCAGTGTCGCGAAACTAGTACCAGTACAGTGAGACCATATACACTGGTCCTAGAGGATGTTGAGAATATGCTGCAAAAGAAGAAAATGAATTAGACAACTTCTTCATGTAAATTCCATGTCATTTAAATTTTGCTTAAGATGCATGCTAATGGAGCAGCTTACCTTCACTGCCTATTGGGTTTCCCATTCACTTGACGATTCCGTAACCCACTAAACCGTATTCGTGTGTACGTAGCGGTTCTCACTCAATCTTTGGGGTTTCGTTGACATCAGCTGCACCTGTGACGTATTGTATGTATGACGTCATATAAATCAGCGACGCGCTTTACTGGGCTGTGACAGTCTCTATATACGGCTCTGGGCTGTGACTGTCAGATCTGAACTGAGTGCTATATACAATATAGTGGAACCACCATTATCTGTAATCCATTTCGTGAGTAGGCCCGCAGCAACCAAGCCTGTAAACAAAAGCTAATTTCGTTGTGCTCAGTGCACGATCGATTCTGGTAAAAACTTGACTGGCTATGAGAACTGGAATTTCACGCTCTGGGATCTTGTCTACCGACATTGGAGGTTGCGGGACCTTGGGCTAGGCTGGAACACTTTAGACTAGCTGAAAGTTATACTATAGACTGTATAGTATATTAAAATAGCAATCCTCGCATTACATTTACAGTATACAACATATGTAGGCAGGGTCAGTTTTCATCCGAATTTCAAAGTCTTTGGTGACCATGGCTATCTGGAGTCATTACCTTATTTATATTGTACAACAGTTACAGGGCCTGATGTTTCGATCTTTGCAAGACTTTCTTTTAGAGACAAACTGCAGTCTGGCACTTTCATTTTTATACATATACCCCACAGGCTTTTTGTGGGTAGCAGTTCGTTAAAAACAAATTCTCTCTCTCCAGTATCTTATTAAATCAGTCTCACAACAACACAGAGAGGATGTGCTGGTCAACTGTAACTTAGGTCACTGGTTAGTTCAATATTAGCTGGTCAGCTTCCTGGTTTATATTTCACCAAGTAGCCTAAATAAAAAACATACAAGGGACTCTTAAGGTTTTTTCAATTTTTTAGATATGAAGACATTATCAAGCTATGATCAATAAATTTGTCTTTCATCACTAGCCTTTTTAAATCATAATCCCATTTTAGGGGTATACAGTAATGGGCTAAATATGAATTCAATAGACAACACACTTCAAGATTCTTAATGTATATGAAGCCCCAAGATAAGTATTTGGGGTCTTGTCAACAACCTTTATTAAACCCCACTTGGTTATGGGCTTATATGAATTTAATAGGCAATATAATTCCAAATCTTTAATGTACATGAAGCCCCAAGACAAACATTTGGGGTCTTGTTAACAACCTTTAATTAATTTTAGTCTACTTTTGTTATGGGTGATGGGCTTATATGAATTTAATAGGCAATATAATTCCAGATCTTTAATGTACATGAAGCCCCAATACAAATATTTGGGGTCTTGTCAACAAACTTTAATCCACTTTTTT
>KN887052.1:36847-47459 GCA_000934455.1 Apostichopus parvimensis
CCTAAAATCGGAAAAATCGGACCGTATTCCGATAAAATATCGCTGTAGTGTGACCGGGCCTTTAGTCTTCTAAACTTATAAAGGGTAAAAAAAATGGAAAAGTAAATGTTGGACCAGCTAATTGATAAACCATATATTTGGCTATTGGAAAGGTTGATAGATTTGATTAAAATCTCTTAAATAACAGAATTTTGTTTAATTTAGCATTCATTAACATAAGGGCCTGCGAATTAACTTCCCTGACCCTGCACATGAGTTCTCAAATAATCAAGTTTTCAGTCTTCATGGCTTTATGGCTTATCAGTTACGAGGTATGACAAAGTTAACAATTTAAGTTTAACGTAAACTTGCAATATTTGGTATCTTTAATCTCAGACAACAGACTTTGTTATTCCGTTATTTTCTTTATCGTCATTCCTAGAATGCGGCGACCACCAATCATTAGAACTAGAGATGACCTCACTGACAAGATTAATCTGTTGGAGGTAAGAGTCACCTCTTACCATATTCAATTCCAAGACATTTTTTAACAGGTTTAAAAAAAAGGTTTTTAAAAAGTGAAGAGTTTGGACATATGACACTACTTTTGAAGTATTTTATTAATTACTAATGAAAGCCAAGCAGCGTAGACATATTTGTAGCAGTAGTAACTTGTAGTTTGGAAGAATGTAAAAAAAGTTATCTCTTCCTTTGACAATTTTGTCTAAGCCTGTAATATTGTAATCGGTCAAACTATGAACACCTTATCCAATAAATGATATAAACAGTAATAAAAGAGTAAATACTTATTACAGGAGATTTTTAAAAAGCTCTCTCACTGACACATTCAGATTAGTGTAAAAAACAAATGATTCAAATGTTCAGATTTTTTTTTTTTTTAAAATTTGACATGTAAAGCAAAGGGAATGGAACATTTTGGATTTTTTGTTGTTGTTGGAATTTTAGTATTGAATGATATTAATGCTTATAAAAAACCTCCATTACTCATTGAAATTTTATATTGTTTACTGTTTTTCTCTCCCACTTAGGCCCTCAGTGATATTCAGATCGCCATGACTGTCTTGAAGGCGGAGTCTACAGTGAATGAACATCCAATAGACAGACAGTACCATGCATTGAAATGCAAATTAGAACCAGTCGAGCAATCTCAGGATGAATTCAAAGTAGGTTATTGTCTTGTAAGATTCTTGATCCAACTGGATGTAGATAAAGTAATAAAAATCTCAGGATGAACTCAAGTTATCATCATGTAAGATTCCTTTATAGAATAGATTGAGATGGTACCTCGAAACGATCCGAACTCTTGATCCAATCAAGGAAAATCCTTGTGCAGACTCCTGGCATTCAAAGTGTGGGTTGTTGACCTTTTAATGGTTAGCCATAAATTTTGGAGGGTAGTAAAAAAAATGCATTGAAAAGAAATTGTTGATATTTGTGGATAGCAAAATGGTGGACATATCTTGAACTTAAATAATTATTGCAAAAGTTTCAAAATATAGTGCACCATTTTGCGACTAAGCTCCTTTAATCAATAATAAATCATTTTTCAAAGGGGAGGAGAAAATTTCCCGTAGACTTCGTCCCCAGGCCACAACATCTGCCACTGGAGGCTCAATAAGATAAGAAAAGGAATTGATTGGGAATTTTCAACTTGAGATCTTTGTTAAAATTGGAAGCCTTTATTTGTCTTCAAAATCCTTTGTTTTCAAATTTCTAGTTTTATCAATTGTTCATTATGCAATGTTGAAATAGTCGGAAGCGAGACAGATCACTTGAAATACAAACGCCAGCTGTCTTTGGAGAGAGAAAAAAAATTTGGAAAAATAAATCAGATCCTTTATCCAGTGTTGTCTCATCTACCTTGCAGATGGTTCAAGAATACCTCACAAACACCCATGCACCTACTCACAACACATACACCATGCAAATACTGGATCTCTTTGAAGTAGACAAAGACGGGGAAAAGGCCGCTTTCAGAAAACTGGACAACAGGTCAGTTTGAAAAAAGTTTTACCTCTCATTAAAATGTTGCAGTTTATTAATTTTCAAAAAGAAAAGCTGCAGCAGCTGCAATTTCTTCTGCAGCAAGGCTGAATCAAATATCATATCACTTCAAGATATTATCTTGGCACAAAAGAGTGCATCCTACACAGCCTGGCTGTAGGATACTGCAGCCCCCTCAACGTCCTACTTTTAACAAAAGTGCCATAAGGCTTACCACATCTTGCATTAGACTTGAGCCGTACAACACTGTGCAAATTCCTCTGTCTAAATAAATCAGAATAACTTTTGTCTTGCGTTTGATTCAGTGTTGAGGGTTATCAGTCAATAAAATCACATAGCGAACCAGTATGTTACGTTTGATAATTTCAAGTTTCATTCCAAAATATAATAAGAAAAACAAGTGAGCACTAAGGGAGCATAGCCAAATCTAGTCGGCGCCTGGTGCCGCGCAAATCTACTGCCCATTGTGCTGCTACTGAATATTCTTCACGGCTTAGTGACCACAGTACTTCACTTGGCAAGTTAATGAGGCAGCCGTGGGTTGGGTCTACGAACACGTAACAATAGGCTTTCTTAGCAACAAGAAAGAGTGACAGAAATTCATGAATAGGAGCTTACTTACACAGTCCGTCGCAACTTATCAATGGTCTATTGTTCGCATTCATTGTGCCTTGGTTTATTGCCGTACAATTGGTCTCGATATCATTTCCCCTTCCACAATACTGACATCCCATGATTGTGTGAAGCCTAACCACACTGAAGTCAATGGAAAAATCTAGCCTAACTATAGTGCACAGGCTTCGTGAATGTAAAAGTGCCATTCACGGTAAATGATGAGCGTTCCTAAATCCCAACCTACTCACAAGGGTAATGTCAATGAATACTCTCGCACACTACACGGTATGTGTCACACGGCCCAGCGCGCGATGATCGCTGTTGTACTGAATTTTATAATCAGCATCACAGGAAATGTTTTGAACCATTTATTGTATTCCACATTTATTTCTAATTTTTTTCTTGTATATAACGTTCGTAAGTGCAGACTGTGTAAGTGTCTTCTTTCGTATGAGTTTGACTTCAGTTCGAACGATTTCTTTTCTGCTATCACACATATATTCTATACAACTTTTCTGTGCAAAGTTTTAAGAATCGCCGCTCTAGACGAAAGCCCGCAGAGCAAACTTACACGAGTTGACCTTTGTACTGATTGTTACTTGTACACATGACAGTAGTGGTCTAGTCGAAGATGCACTTGTGCTACGTATAACCATAGGGGTTATAAGGATGCAACCAATTCATAGTGGGTGTTGATCTAGTGTCAAGAGAAACTTTTCTGGAAACTTGCCAAGATTTTCGTATGAGAAACTTTTTTGGAAACTTGCCAAGATTTTCGTATAAACCAAACACACAGCACTTGTACCGTATTGTACACATTGAATATTTTAAAATATCGGAAGTTCAACTTTTAAAAGATTGTAAGAAAGATAAAAATATCTTTTCATTTTATAACATTACATCATAATGTAGCTACTAAAACTATTATCTGTCGAACAAGAAATTTACCGTCGAATGTTTTGCTCTCAACATTACTTCTTTTTTGTTCTTCTTTCTTTTATTATTGGTCATAGCCTTTTACCTGATGTACTGTGTTTGTACGTGGTCATGTTAGTAAATTTTAAAGTTACGCACATCGTATACCAACTGCATGATAACATTTTCTAAGTGGCCTAGCTTTTACTTCTGCGTATATTTGTTACAAATAGGATGCATCTCAAAGCTGTTCGATAAAAAAGTCATTGAAAATTTCGAATTCTTCACACACATAGCCCAAGTATATCGGGAATATTATTGTCCAATCAAATAACGCGACCAGCAACACTGCCGCGCCGCTAAATATCTATGGAAAATTAGTACTGAGTCTCACATACAGTTAAGTCTATTGCGCATTTCCGTTGAAGTACTGTATAAACTCGTAAATTTGTCTTCAGCTAGCTGACACGTAACTATCGCAAAACCGGTCCCAGAGCACAGTCTGGCATTTTTGAACGAATTTTGTTGAAGATAATGTTAATAAAACACAAATGGAATTTACAGTATAAACTTGGTAGTAATGTATCATAAGGTCGATATTGCAAATGTAGGCATATATTTTCTATTCCTTCTTCTTTCCTTTTTATTTTCTTTGTCAGTGCGACTGGGGTGGAAGTTCGTTCGGGTTCAGTATAATTTACATGTGAACATGAAAATAAGATGATCGAAATGAAACAAAACAAACAATTTTCCCATGATTAGTCTGTGTTTAAACACTTGGAAAGGTAACCGTTCGCGCAAACATAAACTATACAAAAGATCGGCACACTTTTGCCACTATCAAATGTATTGTCTGCAGAACAAAAGAACGCAGCAACGCTGGTGCCAGGATCGTTCAAGTTGCTTCGGAGAATTACTCATGCATATCTTTAAGCTCCTCCCATTCTGCATAGGTCTTCTGCAGGGCTAGGGAGCTCATTTTACGGTGTGTGCACAAAGTGTAAAGGGGGTCATTGTGCAGTTGTGGCTCCGCCAGGCGCAGACTAGATTTGGCTACGTTCCCTAATTGATAACATCCAAATCTTAAGCATAGTATGAAATTGGTTTAATATAACTGCCTATTGTGTTATATGTGATCAGTTTCTATCTTCCAAAAAAGTCTGCTTTAAATACTGGAATCATTTTTAATCAGTTACAAGTTTCTTGAACTGAAAATTTAAGCTAAACCAGTTTAGTCTATATTGTTGCTAAAGATTATAATTTTTTTTGTCCATCTCAATCTTCTCAGGAAACTCCTCTGGCATGGATCCAGACTAACAAACTGGGCGGGAATCCTGGGCCACGGATTAAGGATTGCACCCCCAGAGGCACCCGTTACGGGATACATGGTGAGGGCTGCAATTAGATAGGATTAGTGCAATTGTTATTTTTCTTTTTACTTAGACATTTGTCGGTGAATGAGGTGTGTTGAACGATGAAACAAGTTAACAAATATCCCCCAAAAACCAAAGTTTTCCCCAATAAATTTAAAGTGAGCTATCATGGTGCAAATGGTAAATATGGATCAGTATTGTAACTCAAATACTATGGTGTTTAGTATTTATTACCTTATAAAGGGGGAGGGTCTATGGGAGGTGAAAGGTGAAGGCATGGGTTTGAAGGTTACATTGTTTCCTATGCTACCATTCATGGACAATCGATCGCAAACATACCAACGGATTCTAATTGCGGTCAATTTCGAGGCAGATCTGTAGAAAGAAATGAAAACCATTTGGCTGCATAGATTCCGTAATTTCATGCTGTCTGTCAGTGTATGTTGCATTGGAAAGTCACATACGTAGCAAAAGGGGATAGAAGTGAACGTAGTATTTCACTCTTAATTCAGAAATTTTATTCGGGTCCAACTAAACATTTTATGTGTATACAGATAGACTTTTATAAGGAACAGTAATGCTTTATACATTCTAACTTGCAGGTGAACTGTCATCTTAGTCTCATGTGTGCAAAGATAATTACAGTCATTGTGATTACAGGACTTGCGATTACAGTGATAGTGATTACGGGAGTTGCGATTACAGTGATTAGGATTAGATTGCATTAATGAATTTGTCAGGCTTAATGTGATTGTAACAATCAAGGCAATGAAAATCTCTTTTATTTTGTCTTATTTTTCATCCACTTTTAAACACGTTTAACTCACAACTTTTATTTTTTTTGTTTTTTTGTAGAACAGTCTTTAAAAAATCCAAAGTTCTTAGAAGCTTGGAATATTCTTAGAAATCATAATAACTCTGTTGTTGGTTTGTTAAAAAATATTTGTGTTTCTCCTCCAGTTTGGCAAAGGCGTATATTTTGCTGACATGTCATCTAAGTCTTGCAACTACTGTTTTGCGACCCCATCTAATAACGTCGGTGTGGCTTTGTTGAGTGAGGTAGGTCATACTTTTCAATTTTTTTTAATTTCAAGAAATAAGTTTTATATCCGTAAACAATTATTCTGCATGACTTTTAAAATAATCTCCATAAATCTCAGATTATCATATACATTCTTTTGTTTTCACCTTCAAGCCAAATCATATTTTATGCAGTTTTCAAGCACCAAAAGCTCCACCATATTTGAAAAGCCACTCGCCTGGAGTACTTCATCACTGTATGAGAAATAGTAGCAAAGCATAACAAAATATATAAAAAATTCCTCTAACAGGCCTCCTTGCTCATGTGTTCAAATGAGACATTCTTTTTCATCTCCACCTGTTTAAGGTTGCCTTAGGGAATGTGAACAAGCTCTTAGCTGCGGATCACAAGGCTGACAGTTTACCGACTGGCAAGGACAGTGTGATGGGTTTGGGGAAATATGCCTCAGATGGAAGAAGAGACTGCATCATGTAAGTACAGCTGAATGCTAATCAGAGGTTGTCAGTTAATTTTCTATGAGGGCCAGAGAGAAACATTTGTTAGAGAACAAGGCCAGAGAGAATCAAAATCTGCCTGTTTCTACATTGAGCTATTTTCAGGTTAGAATGTTCATACTTAACGCCTCAAGGACTAACATATCCTCCAAGGGCAAGATTATGCTCCCATGTTTGTTTTCTTCCTGTTTTTAATTCGGCCCGGATTGAAAAGTTCCTGGAGCCTCTCTGAGCTACTTTAGACTAGCGAAGTAATAAATGAGGGGAAAAGTACCAATACATATCTTTCCAATTGTATTTACAAAAAGTAAGAAACAAGGGATTTGTCGATTGTTCACGGAATTATGTTACCAGCCACATTCTCACTAGATTACACAGCGTAAAACCATCATGACTATCGAAGAGAGGGCTTGATGAAGGGTGGGGGATTGATGAGGGGTGGGGGATTGATGTTGGGTGAGGGATTTATCCTGAGGGGTGGGGGCTTGATGAGGGGTGAGGGATATGGGAGGAAATCTCTTACTAATTTGGTGAATACTACCTCGGGTCTAAGTGAGCCCTTTTGACCCAATGGAGAGTTGAACATGCCCAACCAAGCAGGGCTTATTTTCCTAACGCATCCAGCGACCAAGCATCAGACACTCGACATCTGTTTATGCCACCCTGTCCTATCTCTCACCTCCTCTATATTACTGACATAACATTCTCCAATTTACCCAGTATCTGACCTGTCTGACCTAAGATTTATCTTGTTAAAGGAGACACACACCCAACAATCATTATTGGTAATATGTGATAGAGATCTCTGTCATGAACAACATCTCCTAACAGCGAAGAAGACAAAAATAATAATAATTCTACATGTGAGATATCACAGACTTACAGTAATATTCAACACACAAATTAATGAAATGATTGAAGACTTGATCAAGTGTAAATATGACATCTTCCATTGTGGCAGGGGCAACCCTGTTAACATTGTAACATGGAATTAATGAAAAGAAAAGGGAAAAAAAAGAAGTCAATGATTTCAGATGCTTTGTGGCATGATGACATCACAGATTTATGAAACCAAACAGGTTTTTCTCGTAGCTGTGTGACGGGAGTTGTTCTTCACAGAGATTTTTGTCATATATAAGCCAAAGATGATTGTTGAGTTGGTGTCCCATTTAATTGAAGATTTGCTATTTTTCTTCTTCATCAATGTTTGCTGTCATAGATTCTAACTGTTACAGACCGCTAATATTATTTAGAAAAGAAAACACTAACTTTCATTTTTTTTTACTGATAAACCTCTAATAATCTGGCTTTGATCTTTCGTCATTTCAGGTCTGATGGAACAGTCGTCCCTCTCGGCAAAGGAGCTAAAACCGGAGTTGCAAACCCAAACGGATATACACTGAATTACAACGAGTTTGTCGTCTACAATACCAACCAAATCAAGATGAGATATTTAGTTAAAGTTAAATTTAATTTCGAATCAGTCACAAAGACTTTAAAGGAGAAATAAACTCTGGGTTTTTGAAGTGTACATGTGGTAGGGGATATTTTTCTGATACCATTTATGAAATTACTAAGCAAAATATAGTTTCCCTGAATTTTACGCGAATTTCCCAATTATTTTTTTTACCCATTTGAACAACGGCCATTTTGTTAATTTGAGGATTGAGGGCACTTCAAAAGTGACGTAGGCGAGCCACTTCGTAACTTCAAAACAATGAAGCTTTGCATACGAGTTATAGTCTATTCACACTATGTTCGAGCATCTTGCTTAGCTTATTTCACCGGTTAAAATGCCCGAATGCCAAACCTTTGGTTGTGTTAACCGAAGAGGGAGCAGAAAAAGGAAAAAGATATTTTGTTATTCCAGATGGAATAAAATATCCGGAAAAGAGTGAACTTTCACTGAGGTGTACAGTACCTGTTCGTCATGTTCTCAGCAGCCGTAGTGTCGTGTCCTTCTCCGGACATAACAAGTATAAATGACTGTAACAAGTTAGTTAAAAGTTCCGAATCATGTTTATTAAGATGGCTGATCACTTGCTCTCTATTGCCAATCTACAGTCTTCTCAAACACATAATTATTAATTATAATACATAACAATTCCTCCCCTTTAGTTGAACATTATCCATGAAGCTTAATAAATGATTATCTTTAATTGTTTTCACTTCTTGTTGTGATTTTGTCTTGTATACTACAACTTGCTAACAACATGCAATAACATATATACATTTTGCTAAAACACAAACTTGTCTTTACTTGTAAACAATATAATCCTTCAACTTCACAGATGGTGTTTTAGATCTAGTTGATACTCTGATTGGTTTATCAGGCTGACATTGCTGATTACTAGTTTCTAGAATAAGCGGTTGCTTAGTTACTTGTGAAATATCTGGCTCAACGCTAGCACTTTTTCTTTGATCTTTAGTACTATCATTATCCAAACGCAATGGCATGCCAAAATCATTATCAGCTATTTGGGGTGCTGCATCATTAGGCATTACAACTAGCTCTTTTTCTAGCAATTTCTCTGAACTAGGATAAATGCTTTGAGGATCAGTGGTGGGTACCATGCGAAGACGGATTTGATCATAATGTCTTCTGATCTTTCGGCAATCATCTAGTTCAATTACACACATTGATGGGTTAAGAATATCGGTTATGACTCCTTTTAACCAAGTAGGACCAGAGGCAAAGTTCTTAGCCCAAACTGGATCTTGTTCATAGTACTCTCGACTCTTTGCTTTTCTGTTACACCTTTGCTGCATACCAGTTTGCTGTAACTTCACTTTTCTTGCTAAGTTAGGTCGTACTTGATCAAGTCTGGTTTTGATACGTCGCTTGAACAACAATTCACTGGGAGTTTGGCCTGTCGTTGCATGTGGTGTAATGCGATACCTTAATAGAACTTGCTGTAGTTTAAGTTCTAGGTTTCCTCTTGTCATCTTCTTGACTCCATTCTTAACGGTTTTCACCGCTCTCTCCGCGAGACCGTTACTTGCAGGATGTTTTGGAGCAGTTTGAACATGTTCTATGTTATTACTTGAAAGAAACTGAGCAAATTCTTCTGACACAAACTGAGTGCCATTGTCGCTAACTATGGTTTCTGGTAATCCATGAGTTGCAAACAATCTCCTTAACACAGTAATGGTTGCATTGGCAGTTGCATTGTTAACTCTTATTGCTTCAATCCATTTACTGTAGGCGTCTACTACTATGAGAACATCTTGGTCCTGAATACTTGCATAATCTATGTGTAAGCGGATCCAAGGCTTGTCAGGAAATTCCCAGGGGTGAACTGGGGCTGGTTGAGGTTGTTTCTGGTGTGTTTGGCATAATTCACACTCCTTACTTTTTCTTTCCAAATCTCTATCAATTGCTGGCCACCAAAAATATGATCTTGCAAGGGCTTTCATCTTCACTATTCCTGGATGTGTAGCATGTAGTTCCTCGATCAGACTGATTCTCATATCTGCATCACTAGGAATCACCACTCGATGTCCCCAAAGAACTATTCCATCTTCTACACTTAATTCCTCCCTCTTCTGTGAAAATGGTGCAAAATCTTCTCCAAGATTTCTCTGCTTTGGCCATCCATCTAATATGTATTGTCTGACACGTGACAAAACTGGATCTTTGTCAGTGAGACGTTTCACCTCTGTCGCTTCCACTGGACGCTTTTCTACGTCACAGAGCAGGTTTATTTGTTCTCTTTCTGTAGGCAAGAGTCGATCAAATAACCACGCTGTTTCCTCATAGTTAGTTAATGGTAAGCGAGATAACGCATCTGCGTTGCTGTGATTAGTACCAGACTTATGGATTATATCAAACTCATAAGCTGATAATATCATGTGCCATCTGGCAACTCTCGCTGAAGACATAGGGTTGGCTGGTTTCTGATTTCCAAATAGTGCTACTAACGGCTTATGGTCTGTAACAATCGTGAAGTGTCTTCCATGCAGGTACTTATGAAACTTCTTTAGTCCAAATATAATGGATAATCCTTCCTTCTCATACTGGGCATAGTTTCGTTCACTCACAGTCAAAGTGCGTGATGCGAATCCTATTGGGCGTTCACTTCCATCTGGCATGTGATGGCTGATAATCGCTCCTAGACCGTATGGACTAGCGTCGGTCTGCAGAAGGATAGGCTTGGCAGGATCAAAAT
>KN887053.1:0-10448 GCA_000934455.1 Apostichopus parvimensis
TCTTACAGTTAAAGCCATAATACCCACATGATTAGTGATTCAGTTTATCTTTCAGTTTAAATCATAACGGCAACAGGCTTAGCGATTCATTGTTTAAAATCTGTATGTATTTATGTTCAAAATACAACACTGTATACAAGATTTTCAAGTTTCGACCTAGGTTGCTGTTCCAATGTTGACTAACATATATATTGAATCCCGTTTATAAAGTTCATTCAGACTTTACTTTTTGAGGCTATCATATACAGTAGCTTGCTGACTAACCTCCAATTTATCTCAAATGATCTTTGACCTACAAATATATACAAAACAAGAGGGTTCTTCTACTTAATGGTTAACCATACAAAGTTTATGGCTCATCCAAGCTTTACTTCTGAAATGATTGAGTTTACAAAGTTTTCATACTTTGGCATCTATCAGCATCAACTGACCTCTGACCCCTTCATTAATCAGGGTTTCTTCTATTCTTGGACGTGTACACATGTACATACATAACAAGGTATGAAAGTTCATTCAAGTTTCATTTTATAAACCAGTGGCGTAGGAAAGTACTTTTGAGTGGGGGGGCTGAAGACTGATGGCCGGCCTGGGGGAGGGGTCTTTTTTTGGATTTTTTTTGCATTTCCAGGTGGCCTCAGATGCAATTTGGTGCAATATACTGTAGCACATTTCAACACCCACTCCATTTTGTAAATAATTTTGCATTTTCACCTGGCCTTAGATGCAATTTGGTGCTCCAAATGAGATTTTTTTCTCATTTGGAAATGAAAAAGGGGTTTTCTGACTTGCGGAGCGGGGGGCGGAATGATACTTCCGCCCCGCCATATTTTTTTTCACTGGGGGGGCTGGCGCCCCCCCAGCTTCCTACGCCCTTCTTATAAACTATCATATGTGCAACGATGTTAGAATTTGACCTAATACTGTAGTTTTCTTGTAATCACTAAGGTGCACCTCGATACAATTTAAGCGCATCCACATTTTTCAGACTGTGACCTACTGACCACAAATGACCTACATAAATAATGACAGGGATCTTGTTAACACAGGGGTTAACAAACAAATCAAGTATGAAGTACACATACATGCCATTACAAAAACAATGTTTTCAATATCGCATTTGACACTGAAAGCAAAAAAATAATTTGAGAGGATAATCAAGACTTGATTCAAGAGTGGACTGCTGCAATATTACCATAGAATTTGATACCGTCCAGCATTGCCCACAATAAATTGTTAACAGGGGCCCAACGGGCACTATAGGGGTATGGCAACTTTAAAAATTTTGGCCCCTCCCCAAAAAATTGGGTCCCATAAAATTTTGCATCTAAATGGTCCCAAATATATTTGGCCCAAACAAAGTGGCTCACAGATACATTTGACACCCAAAAATTGATCCCCAAAAATTCGCACCTAAATGGTCCCAAAAATATTGGGCCCCACAATTTTGCAACCAAAGAATGTTTCCTAGAATGCATTTGAGGCGGAAAAAAATTTGGGCCAACTTGGCCCAAAAATGGACCTGGAATTTTTTGGGGCCCAGATGGTCCCAACTGCACACCACATTAGGCTAAAATCTGACTGAATGTAAGAGTTATTGCAATGTTAAGTTTTTATGTTTGACTATAACCTTGTTCATATTCATAAGATCAGAGCCAAAAACCATAGGGCACACCTTCTCACTATAATGCATCTGCATAGCAAGTATAACACATATCCATCACTCCGTTGTTAATTGCGGACCCAGTCAAGTGTCATGGGTGCATTGCACACACACACTCATGCCAACATTACTGCATAGGTTCCTTTACTTCCAGCAGGGAACCTAACACCAAGGTACTGAAACCAGGTCTGTTACTTAAATCTGTCAAACTCTTTAAAACTTTGTAACCTAGTCACCCCCACCAACAATGAGATAAGGTACAAAATTTAAAGCATTGCATATGGTGTATTATCATATTTATTGGTTACAATAAACTTGCAGCACTTGATTAAACATAAAACACCATATTGGTCATATCCACAAAGATCTTTCCCTGTGACACTAATAGGCAAACATGGACAAGAAACTGATCAACTTTAACCATTGACAGAAGTACAGTTAGTTACTCTTTTACAATTTCTTTGCTTTTGCAATTGTGCCTGTACTACAATTTGTGTGTGTATGTGTACAACACACAATTTATAATGCAAGAGTGCTGGAAACAAACATTTACCGACGGTCACTATCAAGATAGAGTTTTAAATAGATAATGCAGCCTACCCCAAAACAAACATGGCTTCTGAAGGACAAAGCAAACAGTCAGTTCCTTGTATAACTATCTGTATTTTTCGCAAAAGGTAGGCTGTTTTCAACAACATATATCGTAATTCCCAACAGGATATTTACCACTTGGGCAGGTGCTAATGTGCATGGCACGAAAGAATCGAGTAGTAACGTAACCTCTTACTGCCCATATGTCTACCGTACTATTAATACTGGTATCGAAGAACATCACTCAACGAGCATACGGTACAGAGCAAATTTCAATCAACAGAAAGGTGTATGCTGCTGTACTATACACTCTACCGTCTAAATATCTTTAATTGAAAAAATAATTGATGAATGCTGTTATTTGCATCTCCTAACTGCAAAAGAGGGGGAAACATTTCAGCAAAAAAGCGTGGCTCAGAAATACAATTTTATCTGTACATGATCATTTTGTTGGTTCACCCTGAGGTACCTTCCCACTGAGTTTAAAGAAGACCAGCCCAGTCGTTAAGGAGTTTTGACAAAAAATTGGACAAACCCACACACACAAGTTTTGACCCCTCCCTCAGTCATGGGGGTTCTGGTCACCCTGGGGTACCCCACCATGGGTGACCGCCAAGAGCAGCTACTCAGGAAAATTAATCACTACCATGGCAGATGTTGCTATGGGGACTGACATAGCTTTAATATATGGCCCAACTGGCAAAGGAACTTCAATATCTTATACACTCTATGTGAGCGATGAGAGAACAAGGCTTGTACTTTTCTTGACTAGTCAGCATCATTCCATGTAGAGAAAGAAATAGTTGAACTTTAAAACTGCCAGATTTGCATAAATTTGCCTTTTATTAAACATAAAAGAGCAAGCAACAAAAATTTTCAGACCACAACAGCATCATTTCGCCTACCTTTTCACCAAAAACATATTCTAAAACATATACTGTTAATATTTATTCATTATAGATTACATATAAATGTATGGTCTTTCTCTAAACAGTGTTAAAAAGTTCAATACGAGGTGAAATATTTATGCCAGTTCCATGTTTTATGCTGCTGTGGCTACACTGTAAGTAGTGGAGTGCGTGGAGCTTTGTGTTGCAGGGGTATTCTGCAATTAAGCCGTTATAATCTTCCCTAGTTATCAAAGAAGACAAAATAATAATGAAAACACAACTTCATAGGATAACCAACACCAACAAGGACTTTCATCAATATATTATTGCACAGTTGCAACTGCATTACATATTCAAATACTAATATCATTGCATAGGCAGAAGGAAATTTGAAATGTTTATCAGATCCTATAACTATATCATGTCAGCAAATCAACTATAGTCAGTCCCAATCATCAACTTAGCTCTAAGTAAGACATAGCCTGGCTCCACTTTTCATTAGGTACACCTCAATAACAGTAACATTAGGCTATGTAACACAACTTGTGCAATGCACCTATACTGAATTCTACAGTAGTTTTAGTTTACCAAGTACAAAAGCAAGAACAGAAATGAAGAGCTAGCCCAGACCTACTTATGACAAACTGAATGCAATTTCGCATGAGGATTCAACCTGGGTTACGTTTACAGCTTACACCCCCATGTTGCATATTGCTAATATTGGTAAGGATCCATTAAGTTACATGCGTACGTCTACGTTCATCATGGCTGCAGTATACACAACACAGTGACATTCGTTTGCAACGTCGTGAACAGTGAACTATTGTAGACTAAGTGGTAGCCTAAGTGGTAGCCTAACATACACGTTGCAAACAACTCAACACTATTATAATGCGCGAAGGGGAATTACTTTCGAGAGGTACTTCAGGAGTAGATTGCGATTTTCTCCAACTTGCAACACCTTACCTTGACGCAATCTACAGGATACATGACACAATGTTCCATGATTCCTGCAATAGCACCGGCTATCATAAAGGTGGTAAATGATGACGTTTCGGGCAAACTTTCGTAATCATATTCTTCTGCAGCATGTTCAGATTCAGGATTGTCCATATCACTTATCCGAACTCTGAAACCATGATCTGGAATCCTTGGAAGAGAAGGTGGAACACCTATTGCACCTCGTAATTTTGGTGACGATATTTCTGCCATGCGAGATAATGCCACAGTATCAGTTGGCATATCGATCTAGCATTTGGATAGTTGGTGACTTCACAAATAATGAATGTACATATAGGCCTACTGCCATTCCAAATGTTTCACTGCGTAGTCGTACATAAACGTGTGTACCGTAATGTCCTCATATGTATGGGGTGTGTAAATGCTATAGCATACGATCTTCACGTTGTAAGAAACACATGTACGTACCAGGTAATCGTACCGTACACTTTGTGTCCTTGCATAATCGCTCAATGTGGTTGGCTTCTACCACTTATTACAAAGGGTTGACTGCCCGTTGAACTCCACTTCCCGATTTTCTAGAAAACCAGTCATGGGTGATGTGATTCTCGGAGGATCCGGTTTAGAACGTGGAAATCCTATGTTTAGGCTGGTAATATTTGCTCAGGAATCGAACAATTAAACTATGACACGAATGAGCACTAGCACAACCGTCCGTGTTTGCTGTGATTTTTCTTCTCGAGTCGTTTTCTTTCACTGCAGCAGAAAACCGATAACAACAAATGCAGGGGCCGGGCCAGACGAGATGGAGGGATCAGGGGACTGGCTAAACCCCCTGGCCCGGGGGCACCGACTTTTCATCATACGTGCATTCCGTACTATCAGCATTTGAACGTTTTTCATTAATAGGGCACTTTTTAATTACATTATGTTCTATATTTTTCAACCACATGACACTTCTTGATTACAATGTCATTTAATTGGTCAACAACAGGGCACTTTGAAATAACAAACGGTCACTTCTTAATTACAAAAATGGAAAAGGGATGATTTTTACTACGGAAAGGTGTCAGTTCGTTTATAACTATAGGGGCGCTTTTGATGGTTTAAAAAAAACTGGGTAGTATTTACCCCCGTCTGTCCCCACCCCCCCCCCCTATTCCCGGGCTCCTTGCATTTGACTCGAGTCTAGTGAAAGTCGAGTCTGAGTAAATTAGTACTTGTGTAAAAACATGAAATTAATTTAACAGTCTTAACAAAACAAACTTTGCACAAATCCTTTGCGAAAGTTTATTCTTCTATTAGTTTATTCTTCTATTAGAAATACTATATAATTAAATATCATATTATTACAATGCAATAACCTCGAGTGGGCCCGACGGGGACAGCAAAATGAGATCAAAGCTTGATGAGCACATAATGCGATTAATGCAAGCTGACGTCAAAAGAGGCTGGCCTAAAGCGCTAAGTCACGTTGGCGTGAGGTCCAGGGACCCGCCACAGAGCCACAGAGGTGGAGGTCGAGGTGCGAATCTTGGCGATTTTCATTCCTCTTCAGATAGCTTCCAAATTTTTGAGTTAGATGCAAGTAAATTATACTCAACGAGTTATACGGTACTCCTGCTTATTTATTTTTGGACATGGGAAGTTTCCTGAATTTGTTTTCATGGGAACTATAGGGGTGGCTGTTGCATTTGGGGGGGGGGGGCGTGCGGCAAGAACAACATTTGGTGGGGGGCATGTGAGATGCCTCTTCTCTAAATTGACCCAACGTCGTGAACATATGCAAATTTTGTTGATATCCATTCCACCTATTGATCCCCTGCCCCAGTTAGTATGTTAAAAAAGGGCCTGGTATGTGGATGCTCCGTTTTGAGTTAATTAACCAGAATGCTATAATTACTAATGTCAAAGGTCAGTATACGTAACCAGTGGTCAGAAAAAAAATATATATAATAAAATTAAAATTAAAGTCAACTATATTATGACCTATGGAGGAGGATGCGTTTGCGGTAAAAACTCGTGTAAATCTGTATAACGGCTCAATTGCCAGTTTATTATAGATTGTTCCAAATAAATTATACGTAAAGTATAGTTTTTTAACTTGAAGAAATCTAGGTCTACGTACGTCTTAACTACAAGAACAAATCATATGCTGAAAACTTTCTACAAGGTCAGATACAGGTGTATGTTTTGCAGAGAAGTACAAAATATCCCATGGAATTGTGTGTGTGTGTGTTTGGGAGGGGGAGGGGCAGGGTTGGTGTGAATAGTGTCGCAATGGAAGGGACGATAGGATTACTTTGGAAAGTCCTGCCGAAAAGACTGTATGAGGGTCACAGAATATGAGCTTCCAACAGTGTGCTGTGTATCTCTGAGTTGAAAAAATATACACTGCATATGATAAAAGTCAAATTTAATTAAGGCCGAGAAGCAAACATGACTGCACCGCCTTGGTCCTAAGCCAAGTGCGCTGTTCTATACTCAAATTAATTGGCGGCGGTATTTGAGAAAACTTTCCTCCAAGATCACGCGGTGAGTATATGAGACTCTTCTATCTTCTAGGAGGGGTGTACATGTATGCGTGTAGCGAAGATTCTCTCATTATCATGGTGTTCTCACAATACAGATACAAGCAACTCATGTTTTTGTACAAATTTAATACAGCCTACACAGCTATGTATTTATATTCCTCTTTATCATAGAAACACAAGTCACGAATTCATATTAGATATGTAGCCATGGTGTTATACAGTGTATGTATATGCGGCTTTGCGTCCAGGCCTCTGCTACTCAATAACTGATTATACAAACTTCATTGTTTTGCGCACACAACTCGAAACCCATATTGGCAGCAAAGACAGTAAACACCAATTCCAAGTCTGAAGATTGAAATATCTTAGTCGTCATAAAAACTTATCTCGGTAAGAAGGTTTGATAATAATTTTTCCTCCAAGAATTGTTTAGTCATGCAGTGACTTTGCAGGAGTACGTATTTTAACCGTGATTCCACGAAATCTTTAAACGTTTCGCTGAATAGGTCTAGGATATATTTGTATGCAGTAAACTTCCGCATTTGTTGCTGAATAAAGCCTTAAAATGGTTGCTGATACTAACGTTCCTTACTGTTAATATAAACGCAACAGGTACTTCGTTAAAGATGGCTGTGCTAGTAACGTACACTAAAATATGAGTAACAGACTGAGATTAAATAAGCATACCGATGGTACTTTGGCGACTTGAAAATTGAGATCAACATTGAGGGTCAGACTAAGGAAGTAAAAGGTAACACTAACAGTAGCTGCCATAGGCTACAGTGCAAATGACAAAGAGTTAAAAGATTTGATGCTTTGAAGATTTTTGAGATTGGAAGTTGGAACAAAAATTTCCAGAGGCGAACCCAACTTGTAATTGTAGATATTAAAAAAGGTAAGACAGTACCAGGTACCTCAATTTACTTAGTCATGCTGGTTGACCAGATTTAACAAGTTTTAACAACTAAATCTCCATAATTAATTGACCTAGGCCTAATGGAACATGTGATGAGCATTACAAAATCTCATCGGTCCAAAAGCCAAGCCTGAAAGTCAGAGACTGGCCCGAAGATCGGTCAACATTTCTTTGATATGTAAGTATTACTTAGTCATGCTGGTTGACCAGATTTAACAAGTTTTAACAACTAAATCTCCATAATTAATTGACCTAGGCCTAATGGAACATGTGATGAGCATTACAAAATCTCATCGGTCCAAAAGCCAAGCCTGAAAGTCAGAGACTGGCCCGAAGATCGGTCAACATTTCTTTGATATGTAAGTATATGAAGTGGTATCAGGCTTCAAACTGACGAGGCTTAAGCTAGACTTTATTTTAGGCATTCTCATTTTAGAAGCTCACTATGTTTATGTTAGACCTAGCACTTTCAGCAGTTTATTCCTTTTTTGAAATATTGAGTATTGTATTATGAAAGTTGCTAACTTAAAAGGTTAATGAACAACAGTATATTGACTGGAAAACTATAAACAATGGACAAGGGCAAAGAAAGTTTGGCTAGAACATTCAGTTCTCTGAATACATGGGACGTTTAGGCAGAGCACACTTTCTCAAGCAGCAAATGAATTTTGTTTTGCCTTTCTTTGATGTGCAAAAAATGTGGCCAACTTATAAGATTAATAAACATTGAAAATGTAACTGGTTAAGAGAAAAAAAAATGTTTGGAAAGTTTGATAGTATTCAGTTCACATACAACCCAAGCTTTGTGAAGTGCAATGTCAGGGAACAAATTAGTGTTTGGAGTTTGTGTTGCCAGGGCTTTTGACTGAGATTATGAAATACTAGGGTTCTGACTATTTACAAAAACTGTTACTCGCTGTAGCATTTGTATAGCAACTGACCATTTTGCATAGCATTTTGCTGTCTATTCCAGATAAGTAACTCCTTGCGATTGTTCCAATTGTTAAAAACTGAGAATTCTATTTCATCTTTCATTGTTCAAATGTTTGGCTTGGTATTAAAATGAAAAAACTTTTAAATGGTATCACAAATCAGTGACTGATTTATCTGTTATCCCATTGCAAAAAGCAACTTGCTATACAAGTGCAAAGATGAATAGCAGTTTTTGTACAGGGACAGTTTATATTTTATAAGATACAATATTCAGAGCCTGCTGTGCAACATTTCAATACTAAAGTATTCCCTCTCCATTAACATAAAGGAGCCTTTAAATGGCACACAATGTTGCTCACTATGGACCTTGACTTTTCTTTGCACAAATCCTATAAACAGTATGTGTGAAACTAGATAGAGATAAGATATAGGACAGTCCAAAGCAGGTGGTCAGTATCTGTCCACGCGGGGGTCACTCACAGGAGTCACTCACAGGGGTCACTTACATCAGTTGTCAGCATCGAAACAGTGTAGTGATATGCATATGGTGTTATAATTATACATGGGGCGTATCACAACTATAAGTATATTGCACGTTACCCAAGGTTTAATTATTAAATAAAGATAACAGTCTCGCAGGGTATTGTTTTAACTTAAACCATCTTACAGGGTATTGTTTAAACTTAAAACCTTTGACACTACTGCATTGTAGCCCCATTGGACTTCCTGGACTCTTGTTAAAGGTTGGATCAACAACTCAAACAATCAAAGAACTATTTATCAATGTGACATACTGGCATACATATTCATTTATTTTCTATTTTCTTGGGGGGTGGATGGGGGGGGGGATTAGCAGCAATTCAATCTTTCAAACTGAAGTTGAACATGCCCTTTAAATATTATTATTTTGTTGTTGTTAATGCTAAGAATTTCTGGCTGTAAAATTTGAAGGATCAAGAAGTGAATTGCATGGTTAGTTGCATTGACTTAGTTCCTTACTGTACCTAAGTAGTATCATTGTCTACAGGTAAGTCTCAGTAGACTTCCAATGAGAATATTAGAAATTGAGAAAATGTATATATCTTCATTTTGTAGTTTTCCTGTTTATGCAGGTATCATAACTGTATAGTTAAAACCAATGTTTTTTTGAAAATGTAATAATGAAAAGTCAAATGCAAATGCTGTAGTTAATATTTAATTAATAGAAATTAATAGTATATTCTAGTAATAGAAATTACTATTACTTCACCCATGTATTGTATATGTGTTAGCATGTTAGATGTTGTCATCTTTTGTGGTACTAATAGGGATATTGCTGTGGCCTTCAATGTCACAGTGCATACAGTATTACATATTGTTAATTGAATGCCTCATCTCAATAGTTTATCCCTAACTCAAGATATGGTTGATTGAATGGACTAGATCACAGTGGGTGGTCTGTGATGTCAGCAAATGTTCTTCAGAAGCATTCCTTTTTGGTTAACCTTTACAATCATGCTGGTGTGCATGTGTGTGTGTATGTGAAGGCCAGCTTGAAAACACTTCATTTCAAGAAGCACAATTTGAGTCTAAGTCGTGCTCGGTAGGTAGATGTCCCATAATGTGTAGATGTGCCCTTGTAGCTGTCAAATATCCTCCACTGCATTCAATCAATCTCAGCCGCTATGTATACATATATATATATGATTGAAATCGTAATGAGTTGGAAAATCCAGAACAGTGAAAAAACTCCCAGCCTTCACCGGGATTCGAACACGGGACCCCCGCTTTATATGCGGACCCCTAACCAACTAGGCTATGGACACCGATTGTATGTCCAGAGGTTCAAAACCGGTAGGAAGGTCGTAATTTCACTGAAGGCATTTGTCACCTGTATCGAACAATACTAGTTCTGTTTTTGTGACATATTTGCCTTACTCTAGAGATCAAACATGATGCTAAAACAACTCGAAATCATTTGTGAT
>KN887053.1:12617-37503 GCA_000934455.1 Apostichopus parvimensis
GTACCAGTTTTGCCTTCCACGGATACAAACGTCCCAGTCAGTAAGCAACAGAACAGAGTAAGGAACTGGATGTAATTACTGGCTAACCATATTCTACTAAATTTCAGCATACTGCAGCTGTACTGTGACTACATTGTACTTTTTTACTGTGTTGCACTGTTGAACTCTATCAATGAAATTTGTGGGTTTTGTGTTTTTTTAAAAATTTATTATCGTATGTACATTACCTTGTAAGCGACCTTTGAACTTGAAATACTTACACACTTTTCAAACTTTGCACATAAACTTTTTTCATTTTCACTTATAGAACAGGATTGTTATTAAGCCATGAAATCGCACTACAATCTGAGATCCAGGGATGGTTCCCATGGCAACAAGAGTGGTAGAAAAGAAGCCAATGGCAACACTCCAGCTTGCACAATAGATTCATCAAGCAAAGGAGAAGAAAGAAGCGATTCTGGATCCATGCAAGCGGTTGTATTCGTTACCCTCATCGTCGACCTCTTAGCCTTCACGATGATTCTGCCTCTGCTGCCCTCACTTTTAGATTACTATAGCCAGAATGATAAGGTAAGAGCATAGGCTTAGGAGCCCAATTTGATTTGGGGGGCTGTAATGCCCGAAAAATATTTTTTGCGCGCTCCGCGAGCGTTCAACACCTTAATGTGCATATTATATAGGCATGCATCGGTTAGTACATTGCATGCCAGTAACATACAATGTTTTGCCATGTGATTACCCTTCCATATTGGTTATAATTATTGGGGAAGTTGTTACAATAATCATGATAATAATAATATCAGTTTAACCATTGAAAAACACATTGCAAATAATTTTCACCCGGAAAATTCTCAGCATATTGCCCGAATTTTCACAAAATTTTTTGGTTGGGGGCTGCAGCCCCCCAGCCCCCTATGGGTAAGAGCCCCTTCGAGTCTGCTTATATATGGGACCAGTGACGTGCAGAGGGTGTGGGGGCCAAATACTCAAGTCCCCTGGACAGACTGATTTTAGTTAGGAGCATGAACCTTTGTGGTATGCTGTCCTTGGGCCTGGAGGGTTGGTTTAATCCTTCCCGACTGAATGTAAAGCATCTTGAGCTGATGTTAGAGAAATTTTAGTGGGAAGGAGGGTGGGGGAGCTGTTTGTTTCCAGTATCACACAGCATTTTGATTTATCGGCAAGACTTGTCTAGTCAATTTTCATTTGGAAGAAGGAGATTAAAGTCCCAAATTCCTGTTTGCATGATCTAGACAGTTAATACCTACTATGAAATGTTTCCTAAAAATGTTGAGAATTGAATCAAGTTCATTGATAGTTCACTCTATAAGCTAATACCTGATGGTGGAAAACTTTAGAAGGTTGTCTTAACTTTGATAAATTACAACCCGATTTTGAGTATTAAGTGAAAGTAAAAACATACTTGAATTTCCTAATGACTACAATGAATGGAAGGTTATGGTTATTAGAGGACTGAATTTTAGGATGTTACTATTGCAGTACTACCAGTAGCCTAGAGTATGGTATTATATATTTGCACTCTGCCATTTAACACCCACAAGCTGGGAAGGACAAAGTATTTCCCGTTCCTACATTTGCTAATAATAACGGGGAAATAATCCTTTGTTATCACCAGTGAGTAGTCCATTGATATTTCATCATCTTTTGAGCTTAATCAATAACATTGCACCAAAAACAGAAAACAAAGGACCTTGGAAGGTTACGATATTAATACTAGTAGTATGAGAAAGGTCACAGGAGGTGGTAAATGGGAATTGCTGTAACAGCAAATGGTTCAACAAGTGTTAGCTATGTGTCATATACTATTAATATAGTGCTAAACTAATGAGTTTCCTTGGAAGGTCCCTTCTGGCCACAACTGTTTTGCCAAAAGAAAACAAGAAAAAAAAAGTTGATTACCTTTAGTATTGGTGCTAATATGTAGAAGAGAGTGTGAAATAATGGCCAATCATATTTTAACCATGATTTAAGTATTTTATTGCCATGCTCAAAGCAATTTTCAATCATTGAGAATTTGTATCGTTGAAATTAAACACTCTTCACTTTCTGAAAATAAAATACTTGAGAGGGTATCAACGTCTAGAAGAATACTCTTCAGCACCTCCTTGTTAGCATGCTAAACTTCCCAGACAATACCGATAACCTTCTAAGGGGTGATAGGGTTCAGGACATGAAAAGGTGGAAAAAGTTCACCTTGGGGATTCGTCTCGTTTGTCGATGCGAAGAATTTTAGCAGATAAGAACCTGGTTCTTGTAGAGGTTGTATTCCAAGCCGACATTCCAACAGATCATTAATATTGCCCAGCAAATATGCAAGACAGTGTAGAAATGGTCACTCATTTTCAAACTTAAACAAACATGTTTAGTAATACCCTCAGTGCATTTTTTCCACACTGAGACAGTGAGATGTTTTATTTATCACTCTGGAATTTCTGGTATAATGTTGAAGAACAGAACCTTTCGAGAAGCACCCGCTTTTCAACTTCTCACTAAAAGAGTATCTATTAGCTCAGAATGCACCATTTGACGTCTAAAGTTTGCACCCCCTCCCCCTACGTAAGAGTTGCCTGCAACAACCCCAGGGCCACACACCCCCCCTTTATAAATTTCACATCCGGCCCTTCCGTAAAGGTTCATGCCCAAACCTAAATCAGTTGGGAGAAGCTAGAATTTGCCCCCCCCTCCCCCACCATTTAAATATTATACAAGCCACTGTCTACTGGTTGATACCAACATCTTCACAGGTAAATCCATGTTAGTCTGGTAGACTAAAACCTGTGCGTGTTTTTGTCCCTTCTGTTACTCTTACTTGTCATTTAGCCTTTGAAGAAGATCCTGCTAGGATCGAAACGTCAGGCCAACTTTCTTTTACACATTCTCCTACACAGGCTCTCTAGTGGATAAGCAGTTTGCTAACAGTTTTATTTTATTTAGACTAAAACCTATAAAAATGCCATTCTCGAGGTTTATCATTCCATTCTCTCAAACTGAAACTGATATATATCCTTTAACCTCCCAGTAACTCAAGAAGACAGCAAACAATTTTGTGTTTGAATTTGATAAATTTTCTCACTCTCGTGTTTAGAAAGTTGCTGGTATGGTTACTTATGTTGTTACCAACGAATTGATGCTACTTAAAATGTTGTGTAGTAAATCAAATGCCATCTCAAGAGACTTTAGTGCAGTGAAATATATAAATAATTTATAATATGTTGCCTGTCAAGAAGTAGTCTAATACGGTGTAAAGTGCTCTGGATATCACATCTGGAGTCCTCATTCAGATTATTAATAATTCAGTACTTTTGGGAATTATAGATCTTTTAAATAGAAGAAGAAAGATCATTTTGAGAGAAAATGTACCAGATGTTGGGTTAGGGTTATGTTTCTCCAGCTATTTACAATTCTAATTAAAATAGAAAACTATAAAAAAAATTCTTGTCAAACAAAATTATGAAAATGAAAATTATTTTTGTATAAATTTGATGCGGTTTGCATGAATAGTGCTCGTCCTGTGTATTTCAATGGAATTTGGAATTTGGAATATGAATATGAATATTTCTTTAATTTGATCATGCTTAAGTTGGTAAATGGAAACTTTGATTACTTCATGAAAAAAAGTGACAAGTGTTAAAATCTCATGAATATATCCTCTGTTGACTGTGAATTAATTAATGTTTATTTCATGAGAGACTGGGTAATAAAATAAATAAAATGCGATTGGATGGAATGTGTAAAAGCAATTTTGCTGGGCTCGTATGTAAATTGGTCAGCTGTTCAAAATGTGCAGAAAGGATAATTTGTTTAGTAAAAACTTAAATTTGGATGGTTCTTACAAATGTTAAATACTCGGTATACTCCTTATATAATTATATATTTAACGAAAGCAAAATGAAACAGAAAAGAAAAAAGGAAACGGTAAAATGAAGCAAAGTGCAGTAGATTGTTGGAAGAATGATCATAATAGATATAAATACACTAGAAAAGATTTTTCATTGCAACAAAAGAAAGGAATGAGTTGCCTCTACATGTCAGAAATGCACACAATCTTAGCAGTTTTAAACAATTCGTGAAATGTATTTTATATTTACATTGGTAGTTTATGCAAATTTTCTAAAGATCTTATGATGTTTTTTGATATTTAACTTTGTAACATCTTACCTTTTTTATATGTGTTTTTCAACGGACTCATATTTGTCCATTATACCCTTATTTTATCTAATTATTTGGTATTCCTTTTACGTGTTGGCAAGTTTACGTGCAAAGTTTTGCAATGGGCTCATTTTATTTGTTTACATTTTATTCATTTACATTAAGTTATCTGCTTAATTTTTTTTTTTTATAATCTGATAAGATGTTAGTTCTTACATTTAAAATTATGATTACATTTACAAGCTATGTTTTTTAAGAACAATTATGGGGAAGATTAGCATTGGCACTGTCATATCAGTCCTCATGTGCATAATCTGTACTGTTTCATACAGATCTCTGAATTGATGCCACAGGATCGCAGGTGAAAGCGTTCACAAACATTTGAACACATTGGGTGAACTTGTATACAGAGGTGCTTGGTGATTGACTAGTTCAAGGTTCCACTCCAATTGTGCAGTTTGGCCAAAACGAAAAACATTGTTTTAGAATTTAATTTTCGGTTACCATGCTTTAAACAATTAGTCTGTCTTGAAAGTTTGAATCTATGTTTCAATAGATCTCTTCAATAATTACAAATGTATGATATATATATATAAATATATATACAGGGATGTGCCCAGGATTTCCTGAGTACCGGGTATACTGATCACCGTCCTGGGGGAGGGGTCTAAGGGGTGTCCCCCCTTTGAGAATTTTTCGATTTTTGAAAGTGCTCAGATGCCAAATGCTGGTACTTGTGTAGCATTTTAAGCACATACACAAGTACTAGTTTTGCTAACAATTTACATTTTTAATTTTTTAGTGAAATATATAACGTACCTGGTCAAAGTTATTAGTTTGTTTCAAAGAGATTTTACAAGGGACCGATTGAGAGACGTAATTTAATGTTTCTCGCATGCGTAACTGATGCATTATTAGTCTGTATGATTTTGGCATAGGCTAGGCCCAATTTATGTTAAATATATTGTTAGGAATGTCAGGATTTTAGATGAAAATAGTGCTGGACGGGATTCACGATTTTTAAGACAGTGCTAGGTGGTGATTTTGAGTGCTGCCCAGTGCCGCCCAGCGTGGGCACATCCATGTATATATATATATATATATGTTTATGATTATATTGAAATTGATTAATTCACTGTACCGTTGTGATCTGAATTCAGATACTGCAGCTTGTCAATTTTCGGGACTGGATATGATATGACAGCGCCCTCTGTTGATTTTTGGGGCTGGGAGAGCCCTATTGGAAGATCATTTCAGATGGAGGAAAGGGTGGATTACTCCTTACTTTATTTATCCCGGTGAATATTTTCCTTGCTTCTAATACCACCACCTTCATCCACTTAATTAGATAATCATATTGTTGATTTATGTATTAATTTTATAGACAAATCTCTTACCATTTGTACCTTTTCTTTCAGACTGGCTTATTTCTGCGAATGCAGTCCTCCGTGGATAGTTTCCGTAATCTTCTTGGTATTCCTGACACAGAGAAAAACAACTCAGTACTTTTTGGAGGTATGTGTACCATTTGTTCAAATAGTGACTGAAGCAAAAATGACAAATCAACATTCTGAACAACAAATCAACAAACTGAAGTGTTTGTTTGAATAAGCACTCACCATCCCCCACTTCTTCACCCTCCCCCACTTTCTCCCCCTCCCCCACTTATTCCTCCCACCCCCCACTCTGATTACTAACTGTGATATTGTTTAATGAGTACAGCTTTCATTGCTGTAATCTGATCGTGCTTTGCCTTGGCATATTGTGAACTACTGTCACTCTCTCACATAAAATATCCCTGCCAGCTGACTCAACCATAATGTAAGTAAATTGCTGTAATTTTAGTTGATTTAATTTGTTGCAATAAATGTCACAAACCAGAAGGGGGGGGGGGGGGAGAGGAGGAAGAAAAGTATAAATTTTTTATCTGTTGAATTGTTATTGTTACCATGAAATGTAATTAGTGTTGGTATCGTTAAGACCAAACCATTTCCATTTTTTCATTGATTACAGGTATTATCGGATCATTATTTTCTTTCCTTCAATTCTTGGCGAGTCCTGTCATCGGAGCTGCGTCAGATAAATATGGGAGACGACCTCTAATGATCATCACAACGGTACAGCTTTAGATTTTCTCTGCCATTCATGAAAAGCATGTCTCTTAAAAATCCGTCCAGTGTCATCGGCTATATGATGGTCTTGCATATCAGTTACCTGCTATAATAATAATAATAATAACTAAGATTTATAATGCGCTAATTATAAACAAAATAATGCTTTAAAGCAGCATTTTGCGTTTGGTCGCCGTCTTCTACTTTTTTGACATGTCCATCAAGTTTTTTACATCTATCAATCACAAAACAGCAAACTAAGATGTTAGCCAAGTTTTCCCTGCCAACAACATTAATTGGCGAGTAATTAAGGATATTTGCAGATAATGAGAAAGTGTCCACGACAAATTCCACAGTTAAAATTAATCGCATACAGGTCCCCCAAACCCACTAGTTTGAATTCAGCCAATCAGAGATGCAGGTTTAGTTATGAGCCGTTGCTAAATATAGATTCAAGACTTTGCATTGGTACAACCAGGGAGATATTATGGAAATCCCTGGTACAACTGCCATATAGACTACACAAATCAAGCATGGTGTTGTATTACGTAGGCATATTGGTCAATGACGTTCGTAGTGTTTAAATATTCATATTATGGGCAAGGTTTATTGGGAACCCAACGGAAAATATCTTGGAGAAAAACAAAGTTGAAAGTTGCAACTTTTTCGACTTTTATGCCACCATTTGAAGTAAGATTTAAATAGATAAGCTAGTTATGTATGTCGTTATGGCATAGTGGAGTCAGTGAGGTTGAGATAAATCATAGAAAAGGACGCAAAATGCTGCTTTAAAAGTACAGTGATAGTTTGTAATAACAATGTAATTATAGATTGTTGTAAACGATCCATAATAACATTGCAAAAGAACAGAAACAGTTTGGAAAGGGACTGGATTAGATATCAAGTGAATATGAGATGTTACAGAAAGAATGGAGAACTTTAGTACTGTCCTAACCAAGAACTGTTTCCCGTTTCAATCAGTGATTAGTAATTTATATTCGGCAAAGTTATATCGCATCATCGCAACAGAATTATCACCCAAATCTCATTTAACCCTTTTTAGAATTTTTGAACAAAGAACATTAATTGTATTTATTTTAATAATGGGATTTTTCTTAGTCCAGTATTTTGTTCCTTAGGTAAAACACAAGCATGTATTTCATTCCTAATTGCTGTTTAATAATTCTTTGATTGTATTTTAGGTAATGACTATACAGTTCTCCACTATATATCTCTTCTCTTTCTATCCTTCCATAGGTCGGGATTGCCATTTCCTATGCTGTCTGGGCTCTTTCTTATAATTTTCCCCTGTTTGTCCTGGCAAGGATCATCGGTGGCATCAGCAAAGGGAACGTCAGTTTGAGTACAACGATCGTCACAGATATCTCATCGACTAAGAATAGAGGAAGAGGAATGGTAAAGTTTTCTTGCAAAATGATAGATAAATATTAGTCACTGACAGAGAACCAAAGTTGTTGCTACATTTTTGAAAGAAACATCCTTGAATTTATGATCAAAAAAATGACAAAATTAACTGACAGTTACCCACTAAAGTCAATGGCAGTAATGGTTTCAGCCCTCAACCTATACATGTACACTTATAAAGCTAGGCTAGTTAGCTTCCATATGGATAGAGTGGTAGGTCTAAGGCCAGTTGTTGAATATTCACATTATCTGATTATCTGAAAGTAATACCTATTTACAAACAAGGGAGGTGAAACACTATTTTTATTTAAAATTTTAGAGAATAAGCCTCTCCAGTAGGCATAATTTATCAATTACGATCGGCTTGATTTTGTACACCATTGAGTCACATGCTGACTGTGGAATATGTTTGTATTTTAGATCCTCTTGCAAGCAGGAACTCGCAAAGAAGCCTTGTTGACCTATCAAATCCTCAAGCTGGCCGAAGTCAGTCTCTAAGAATATACATTCTAATTTGATGACCCAGAAAATGTGACTCTTTGTTCTCTAAAAAGACCAGAGTACTGCAAAACATTACCCTAGGAGACCTCCCTTTTCTTGCAGATAGCATTAAACCTCAACATTGTATGTGCCGTCACTGTGTTATTAACTTTGAATACAGGTTTGAATTATTCGTCATTGCAGATTTTTCGTAGGTAACAAACAGTGTCCTTTAATACAAATCCGCAACAAAAATGATAGGAATTTGACACCACATACGATGGCCGGCATGAAAACAAGCTGGTATTATAGAAATAGGTATGAACCGTGTGGGGTTTCTGTGTGCCTTATATGGCTTTTAAATAAAGTAGTGTAATTAAAAAACTGTGCATGGGAGAGTCATTCACCTCAGTATCTTTAATACGAATCATTCTCTTGGTTTTGTTGTACAGTGTAGGAAAGTAAACCAAACTCTCACGGTGATGAAACCTCCCAGAATTGATATTCTTACAAACAAATTTGTGACAAATTGTGTAGCATTTGAAGTGTTTATTGGCAGATACTTATGTACCATTATACAAAATTATCTGAAAGCCAAGTTTGTATTGGATTTAGTGGACCCATACTAGATCATTTGAAGAAGAGAAAAAGGTGTCTGAAAGTTGCAATTTGTTAGCTCATGCCGTCAAAATCTCATTGGGAAAATTCGGTATAAAGCATAGACTGGTACTGATTTTTTTTTCTCTCAATGTGATTAGAGTACAAGTACCAGTCTATGCAGACGAGTACAGAATATGAGTACAAAGTGGGGGACTCACTACGAGCCTGATAGCGCAAGGTTAAGAACTGGTACACTCATGTTCGGAGCTAAGCACCCATATTTGTACTCGTACCAAATTTTCTGAATTCATGATAAAAATATCGAGGTGGGACCAGAACAAGAAAATATTTCTTATCTTCACTGTAGAAGACTATATCTTCAGTTTACTCAATAGTATGCGTCAGATTCTTTAAAAACTAATTTTAAAAAACATTTTATTTGTAGAAAAATCTTAATGCGATTTGGCTTTCAAGCCGTCTATTTTATAAACTGAAACAAAAGTTAAAAGAGACATTTCTTAATTTCACATTTCTAATCTGGAATCTTGGTTCCTCTTTCTGTCACTGTTTTAGGCTCTCATTGGCATGGCTTTCTCAGTTGGCTTCATCATTGGTCCGATGATTGGAGCATATTTTGCCAGAGGCAGTTCTTTCCACGCAGGTTCCCTCGTCAACAGGCCAGCAATATTGGCCCTGAGTCTCGCTCTGCTGGATATTCTATTAGTCGTTCTGTTTTTGAAGGAATCTCTCCCGGCTGATAAAAGAGTAAGTGAATTGGCTGTATTGCTTGAAACCTTTTTAAAATATTATTATTATTTTTTATCATCCTTTCAAAAATGACACCTTCATTTTGATATTTTTTTTCTTTCCATCATGTAAGAATTATCAGAGAACTGGGTTGTTCGGGGAGTATTAATTTGTAGGGCGTGGGGTGGTGTTGGATGAGGGAGTGTGTTTAACTGGAAATAGAGGGGCAGGACATGAGGAGTACAAAGTAATGCCGATCACTTTCAGCGTTGACGGGTTCGCGACAATCCCGTTATCACGATGAGGTACTTCTTGTCGACGGGAAGTAGCCCTTTGGTTTATACACAACAGGTCAACGGAAATTGATTCTTGCTTAAGCCAACAGCATCCTGATCACATTGAAATCCTTTCTTTGTTTCGTTTGATTCAAATTTTATTTCAATTTCTTGTCTACTATCTTCTTATGGTAAACTTTAAAGAGGAAAGAGGATTTTTGGCTAGAGCTGGATTCAGGCCAGCACGTGGCTTGCGAGCCTTAGGTCACAGGTTTGAAATCCTCTGCTTAATTCAAGTTTGTTTATAATTTCCCAGTCAGTTTTCCCCTCGTTAATTTTTTTCTAAATTTGTCACAGAAATAAGAGATTAACGATCATTAATTAATAACGTTTTCTCTAGGTATCCTCATTCGGGAACAGTCTTCAGAGTGCTCAAGACTTGATCAACCCTTTTTCACTTTTCAATTTTACTGCCGTACAGAGAGCTACTACCAAAGGTAAATACTCGACAAGGGTAAAATCTATTTGAACGGAGATTGTTAGGGTGAGCACACTGCACTGGAAATGAAATTGAGGACTTTAGACCGAACTTTAGATCTGATACGTTAAATTAAAAAGCAAAAGGAGGAATAATACGAGGAATAAACAAGGAATAAAACAAGTTATAGTAAAGTTTTGAACGATCGTTCTGGTTTACGAGATAGTCATCGTTAAAATATACTAAATCTCTGGAATGCTTCTTTAAGGCTAATCCGATGATGATATCGGCTCAACAGTGCAGGATTAAAAGTTAATGTTAACCCACTGTTTTATCAATTCTAACGACTCAAAGGAAACGTGCTCTTAGAACTTCCTGTAAACATCAGAGCACTTGTGGATGCCATACCACCCCATTTTATCCTTGACAAATTGGGTAATGTCTTCTTAAAGCAGCATTTTGCGTCCTTTTCTATGGTTTTTCTCAACCTCACTGATTCCACGATGCCATAACTACATACATAACTAGCTTATCTATTCAAATCTTACTTGAAATGGTGGCATAAAAGTCGAAAAATTTACAACTTTCAACTTTGTTTTTCTCGAAGATATTTTGGGATCCAAATAAACCTCGCCCATAATATGAATATTTAAAAGCTACGAACATCATTGGCTAATACGTAATACAACACCATGCTTGATTTGTCTATGACAGTTGTACCAGGGAGCTGTTAGAGTCCAGCTCGCTGGTTGTACCAAATTATCAATTCGACGTTTTGAATCTATTTTTAGCAACGGCTCAAACTGAACCTGCATCTCTGATTGGTTGAATTCAAACTAGTGGGTTGGGGGAACTGTATGCGATTAATATTAAATGTGTAATTTGTCGGAGGACATTATCTGCAAATGTCCTAAATTACTCGCCAATTAACGCTTTTGGCAGGGAGAAAACTTGGCTAATTTCTTAGTTTGCTGCTTTGTGATTGATATATGTAAAAAACTTGATGGATTTGTCAAAAAAGTGGAAAACGGCGACAAAATGCAAAATGCTGCTTTAACATGTTATTTGACGACATAAATAATCTGTGTTGCATGTGAGAAACTGACCTGATAGTATTTTGTATTAATTTATTATTAATAAATAGTCCAGTCACGTCAACTGACGACCCTCATCTGCTAAAAGGAGTCATTTCTCAATTATTAGTACCCTTGTTTTATCCACATTTTAATTTTTGGGATGGGTTGAACATTACTAAAGATTCGCCCAAAATACAGACCAATGTCCCAATGATCTTTACCCATGACACATTGCTCCTTTAATATAAATATTCTCTTTAATTGCATTTTCAGCATCGATTTCTGTTTTATTCCTCTTCTTCTCTTCTCAGATAAGTCCATTTTTCGCCAAATTGGGTTATGCTACTTTCTCTTCTTGTTCATCTTCTCCGGTCTGGAATTTACACTCACTTTCTTGGTACATCACAGGTTTCAATACACCAGGTGAGATTTATGGTTTATTAAACGTGATATTGATATAAGGTAACTCTTGTCTAAGTTGGTTCTCTTTCGCTTTTTAATCTCATAGGAAATTTACTTGTTCACAAAAATTGAACATATTTTTTCTCTTCCTGGACGAAACATCAGTGGTTTTATTATCTAGATTCCCCCCCCACCCCGCTCCCTTGCCCTATTCTGCCCTTCTCATGTCTTCTCTCCCTCTTCTTGCTACCCCTCCTCTCCCCCTCCCTGTCCCCCTCCCTGACCCTTTCTACCCTTCTTTCCCTTTGTGCTTCTTATCCACATTTCTTTTTATGAGTTGAGTATTTGTAATTTGTTTGCCTCTGTGTCGAAAAGAAATTCCAAAATCGATGAAGTCAATCAAACAAAACTAAGTGTACAGTCAGTTTGACTGTCTGTTTGTATGCATAACTGTGGAAGGTATTAAACCGTTTGGCATAGTTGAAAATCACTTTGTGTGAAAGTAAATCTTCAACCCTAAGAAATTAATCCTGTCTAGAATATATAATCATGTTCTAATCTTGTTGAAAACGAAAATTCATTAATTGGCAATCCTAGATAAAGCTAAACATGTTTTGGATTTGATTTGATTGAATGATGTTTGGTACATCTCACTCAATGGGATAGTGGGAGGACAGAATGTCTTAAACAGAAGTAAGGTTCTTGCTTTCTGGGGGGGGGGGGGGTCAGGTAGTGCTCTTCAGGGAAGATTAATTACATACAATGCATCTGCCACATTATAATATGTATCACTGTTTATTGATAGTATCTGTGCAAAGTGGAATGGGAGGGGAGAAGGTCGTGGTCTTGTGAGTCAGGGGAAAATGTTCAGTCAAGGAAAATGTTTAGTTGGTGGGTCTGTCAAGATTCAAAAGTGTTAATTAGCAAACCTTGAGTTTAGATGTAATATTAAAGCTGATTTCAGAATTAATTTTAATATAATCTGAATATGTCTTGGAAGCACCATTTGATGTCTAAATTTTGAAATTTGAAAAAAGACACACCCTACATTCGTAAATTTTTTTAGCAGTCTACAGCCGGTCCATAAAAGTTCATGCCCATATAAAAATCAGTCCTCCCCTTAACCCCCCCCCCCCCTGCATCCCTCCACATATGAAATCCTGTTTATTAACAGGAAACTTTTCCTGTGTTTCTAAATTAATTTATCTTTGCAGTATGCAACAGGGGAAGATGTTTGTTTTCATTGGTGTCATAATGGCCCTAGTACAAGGTGAGTTGTACTTGCAGATCAAAAATATATTGCAGTTTCTATTTTTTCCCAGTCGGTGTTCTTTGGTTAACTTGCGTATTGGTGTAACCCTGCAAAGAGATTTATGGTGTTCAATAGGCTAGTTAGTAGAGAGAGTGTAAAATTAAGTTGGCCTGACATTTCAATCCTAGCAGGATCTTCTTCAAAGGCTAAATGACAAGTAACAGTAACAGAAGGGACAAAAACACGCACAGAATACAGACAGGTTAATGAGCATGGTGAACACAATGAGATAGATGTAAGGGGATTAGTAGACAAGGGATGGAGAGAAGAAAGAAAGAAACCAACAGGGAAGAGGAGATAAACAGTGGAGGGACAAAGAGAGGATTAAGGGAAGGGGGTAGGGAATAAACTGGAGAAGGACAGTTACTGTGACTTTCATTTAGCCTTTGAAGAAGATCCTGCTAGGATTAAAATGTCAGGCCAACTTACTTTTACACATTCTCCTACACAGGCTCTCTAGTGGATAAGCAGTTTGCTAACAGTTTTATTATATTTTGAGAGAGAGAGAGAGAGATAGGATTTGTATGCCTGAAATCACTTGTTTGAATTTCTGTTCTAGTCAAGTTTTTCTTTGCTCAAAATTATTTTAAAATGATTCAAAAGATATTCTAGTAAGTGATAGTGAATGACACACCTTTATTAAAAAAGTTTTGTTGAAATAGGGATGAAAATGACTGGAGACGAGTTTAATAGTTGTAGTCACTAAAAGTTGTTTCCCCAGTGTTGATATTAAAAACTATTATGTTTGTCCAATGTATACATCTAGATTTTGTTTTCACCTAAAAAGTTGTATTTGTGGTTGCTTACGCCCTGTGTGAAATCACGAATAACGTAAATTGACAAATTTTGAAATATGCGGTACTTGTCTGAAAAGTTGACTGTAAACTTTAGTTCAAACTTTCAAAATTGATTCTCTGCTTTGTAAGAAAGGGATTATTTTTGTTTGTTTGGATGTAATCATTGCAGATACAAACTAAAAATACATCTGTCACAACAATATATGTTGATTTATCATTTTCAGGTGGTTACGTGAGAAGAATTAAACCTGGTAAAGAGAGGAGTGTGGCACTTGTGGTGAGTTTGACCTAAAAAATAATATATCTCTGTAAAAGTTTTAGCCAGTTTGGATCTTGCAGCTTAGCTTCTCTGATGCGTTTAAACATAAAATACAAGCAAAAAAAATAACAACATGTGTCTCTGTCTCCACAGACTAAAGAAGTTGACTGTGTTCTTGGTGTTGGTTAATCGCTTAGCATAAAGGCAAAGATTAGTTTCACCCCCCCCCCCAGGTGGCCCTTCCCCCTCCCCAAAACAGTGCATTTTTAAGAGGGTTATACCTTAACTTGCCAAAATACCAAATTTCTGGAAGAGTGAAGAATCTGTGAATGGTTAAAAGTATGAATTATAAGAGGCATAGTTTGATCAGAGTTTGGTTTTCTATCCGCAGTTTTGGAGATTGCAGGTTCACTTTTTTCACTTCGATTCAGAGGTTTTTATATTTTGGATTTGTTTGCCAGCTGCATCAGATATTTAAATTACTCTAGTTTTATTTAGTACTGACATTGGATAGTTTATCGAAACTAATTGATAGCCATATTGGCATCATTGTGGCATTGTTTTCTCTCTATCTCTCTCCCACTCTTCATTCCTCCCAACCCCCCCCCCCCCCCCCCCTTCTCTCTCCTTCCTAACTTTTCCCACATTTCAGTATGACTGCTGATAGTTTTTTACTTCTAGCACATCTTGACTGTTAACAACCATATTGGATATTCATATTTGTAAATAGTGCCCTCTATAACCAAAAATCCATTCCTCTAACTGTCATATCTTTATAACATATTGGATTTTGTCATCTAGTTCTAAAATGACACCCAAAATCACTTCATAATTCATAGAAATTCAAACAGTGTATTAGCAATGACTGTCTTAGTAGAGGGAGTATCTTCTTAAAGTAATAGTCTTTATGATTTGAACATTTTCACATAAATTTACAACATTTATGTCCATCATTCATTCATTCCTCTTCTCTTCTCTTCAAAAGTCAGTACATCAGCAGCATTGTCCGGGGGCAGACAATATGACACTAACCTCACTGTTGCCAGGTGCAATCATTAAATCAGGCATAACCTGTAAATTTCATATCTTCAAAAATTGAAACATACTTAGCAGAATGATTTACATGATGAAGACAGTTATTTTGTGACGTTATGAATTGACCTTTTACTCTAATCATTTTTCCACATAGTTTGAAATTGATCTTTTATTTCTCCATTTGGATATTTTCATCGTCAGGGCATGTTCCTGTTGCTTCCGTCTTTCATCATCATATCCTTGAGTCATTCACAACTACCGTACTACTTTGGCCTTACCTTATTTTCATTCGGTAAGTTGTTATTCTTGAATTCTCATCAAACATTCGTCTATTAGTTTCGTCTGCCAAAACGTACAAAGTTAGTGAAACACACAATGGTGAAATTCATTGTTGGGAACAGTTTGATCGTAATGAAACATAATATGTGTGAAAGTCTGTGTTCAAAGCTTCAAGCCTCCTTGGTACCAACTTATTAAAGGTTTCAATTTGAGAAATCCAAAGATTTCATTCGTTCCTCACTTGACACCTGCCTACCTTCAAAACTACTGCACTACAATCTCCAAGAGTCCCAAGTATTCTTCCAAAAGAGTGCTGATTCAGAACGATGAAATTTATTAATTCATTTATTATTAAGTGTATAGCTAGCTGGTGTGACATGTTAATTACTGTACAAGCCATTAATATATATATGCACATATAGATATGTGTACCTCTATGTGTGTGGATGCTAGCATTATACAATAACAGTCATCCAGGACATAAAAAGTTTGTCCAGTCTTTATAACTCAAACAAAGCAGGTAGCCCAGTTGTTAGGAGAAATTAATCACTTTTACGTCAGTTTGGATTGTTAAAGAAGGTAGGGATTGCCGTGACATGGATTTTACCTCTGCGTCAGTAATCCTTTTAATTTTGGTTTCATCTGCAGTTGCGACTGGTACTTGCTTGTCTGTCAAATTGAAATTAATTTCAACTGCATGAGTATAAGTTCAGGTGCAAGTAGACTTTGATAGTTACATTCAGTTAGTTTAAGACCTTACAAGAGAAGACAGCAGGAGGGGAGGGGGGGGTGAGTGGAGGGTCAGAGGGGCTACAACCTTGGCCCAGGGTCAATTAGGAGGACCGTGGATATGTGAGATGAAGAATAATGTATTCTCATTTTTATATTGTACTTATGGAAAACTGGAGACTTCAAAAGAGGAGGTGTGGGGGATGTTATTGTCCACTGGACCCCCTCTCCCCCTCTGGCTGTTGAAAACCACCTGTCAGCTTTTGGTTTCTTAGAATTGCATTTCAGATCGATCACTTTCACTTTATGTAAATTTCCTGTTTTTATTGTTGTTATTGGCAGCTTCTGCTACTGTTGTTCCCTGTATGACCACTGTGGTGACCATGTACGGTAAGTAACCCTCAATCCCCCACCCCCCCCGTCACTCCAGATGACGTCATCCTCCCCACAGATTCTGGAGTTTCATCCGGTCGTTCCAGACATCATTGTTACGAGAGGCACATACTACTTCTGTTAATTTTCAGCTGCAAGCTCTTACCTGAATTCAAGATTTCCTTAAAATGTAAAACATTGCCAACACCAACCATTAGGGGTGCAGCAGCAATATCGCTGAAGCGATAGTGTGTGATGCTTGCAATTATTATAACGATTCAAGTTTCATGTACATGATCATTCACATAACTTTCTGTTAGATATGACTTATTGTTTGTTTTTTTATTGGATAGGCCTCAGAATCTATCTTCACTTTTTGGGCGGGTGGGGTGTGGGATGGGGAAAGACAAGTTTGTTCCAAATCAAATTAGATGTTACATATGTGCAATCCTCTACTTTCAATGTCAATGCCCAAATTTTTCTCACCTCTTGCCAGTTATATCAAAAAATTTCCCTGACTTTGTGCAGCCCCGGTGTTTCGATGAGAATATGTGTAAAATATGTGTAAACTTTATGTAAAAGTGGTATGTCCAGGAAGAAATGTTATTCTATCATCAAATCCATTTCTGCAATGTCATAGAGAGATTTTCTGCAAATCAGTTGAGTTCTTTTATAGGGCCATTTTCATTGAAAGGTGTAGAAAAGGTCACGTTGTGCTAATGTTCATCTCAGGGGTGTGAGTTTGGCCACTCCAAGCTTTTTGGTGAAACTAATTCCATCTCTCGTGTCCAACTTTTGAAAAGGCAAATTCAAGCCTCGAAAACATTTACTGTGAAGGGCTTCATGAGCCCAAGGCTTCAGTGGTGATTTTGTTTCCAATTACAAGTCCGTTGTCTTGAGTTAATAAGCGTCTGATAAACGCGGAATGTGCGATATTGTATAATTGCGAAGGTTGGATTTTGGATCTAGATAATCCGCGAAACAGATAAACAAAAGTCGGGATAATCCCATATTTTTTAACTCTTTATAGCTATGTCATATGTATATTTGAAGTTCATTATCGTCTCAAATGCAACACTGCTTAAAGCTAGTAATTTGTTGTCTCTTTAATTCAGCTTAATATTCTTGCTATTTTTTATTTTTATTTATTTTTTATTTCTTTTACAGGTTCTGATGACCAGAAGGGGACAATAATGGGTATATTCAGATCTTTAGGAGCCCTGGCTAGGGCAATTGGACCAATACTGTTTTCTACTGGTAAGTCATACAGTGACATTAAGATACTTAAAAGCTCAGCTTAGCTTTTTTTAGCTTAGCTATTTAAGCTCAGGGGACGACACATATCCAACCATCCTCTTTAGCTTATATGACTGGGTTATTGTGATCAACAACTCCCCCTCAAACAGCTAAGGAAAAATCTTGCTCCCTTTGGGAGATATCGTACTTAAAAAGTCATGTCTGGGGTCTGTCATTTCGTTAATTGGTGATGTCATAGTGCCCCTAGGATCTGAGAATTATTATTATTTACCAGATTTATATAGCACTCTTTTCATGCTTAAGCATGTTCAGGAGCGCTTTACAATGACAACAAAATGACAAACCCTTAAAATATGAATATGAAAAATAAAATTGACGCAGCTTAAATATTAATATAAAAAAATATCTATATAAGAAAGAATAATTTTAAAAAACAAGATAGATTTACATACAGTGAAATTCCTATAAAGAAAAAGTGAATTTTAAGTAATTTTAAGTAACAAAATGACAAAACCAAAGTTTCTCTTTGTTTTTCTATTCATATTTTCAAGGTTAGAATATTAACAGTGTTGACATCAAAACCATTGCCATCAGTGTGTCATTTTCAGAGCTCCAATATTTTAGATCCAGCATTTTTCAAAACCCATATCCATTACAGAAAATAAACATTGTAAAAAATAAAGGAAAACATTAAAAATAAAAAAAACTTGTGTTTGGAGGATCGTGAAATCTGTGATATCTACGAAATGAGATAAAGAGTTTGATTTAGCCACTATTGAGGAAGTTTGTTCCTGACTGTTGTTTTCACTACATAGATTAATGATGACGGCTGGGATCATGTTTCCAATGAAACATTTCTTTAATAACACTGTGGTTTGCGATGAGGAAGCTAAAGGTGACTTCTTTCTCTCTAGAGTGGCTTGTCTTAGTTGCACAATGACGGATGTGTGTAGCCACTGATTTGTGTGTCCCACATTTCTTGTCGTAGCATCTGTTAGTACCTCTACCATATTTTCACGAGTAATGAAATATACTTATTGTATTTCAATCGTTATGCAGTTGTATCCAAAGGGGTTCATAGCCCAAACTTTTTATCAAAGAAAATTGTGTATTTGGATGTGATAATTGATGATGCAAACCCACTTTATTAGAATTAATTGTGAGTACAATCTCTATGGACGAAGAGGTTTCTCTTACCCCTGTTAACCTATGTGACATCTGACCACTGTGATGCACAGACACTCTAGTACAGCATTTATTGTATCTTGTAATTTTGTCCTAATGGTAAATTGCTTTTTTGAATAGAAAATTTAAAAAAATTGTTACTCCTTGGAAAACTTTATATAAACCATAATGGAGTTTACAAAATAGTAGCTAACTCACAAATTGTCAGTGTCGTTAAAGGGGTATTCTTATTACCCTATCATCTGCAAGTGAAAATGTTTAACATATTTTTTTTGGCATGCATGCATGCATCCATGTTAAAGTCATTTACATAGTTTCAGTGTTGTAGCTGCGCTGTTCGGACTTGGCCAACTATACATTTGCCGACCGGTACTCCAAGGAAAAAGTTCTAATACCGACCTCGACCTCGCGCTTCTGATTGACCGGTACAAAATTCAGTAAATAGTGTCACTGTATAAGAAATAACTCTCACTCAAATATATATAAACACACACACATATATATATATACCCTTATACCCCGCCCCCCAGGACGCAGAATTTGCAGGCAACCACCACCCCACCAAATTCAACCGCCACCTGCAAAATCCTAGCTACAAGCCTGAATAGTTCACAGTGCAAATTTATTCTAAGCACCTCAACTAGAAATGAAGTCATGTAAGGTAGCAAGTTATCATGTAAGGGATGCTGAGGGGGACTGCAGCATCACTGCACCGAGGCTGCATAGGACATAATCTATTGTGCTCTACAGGTTCAAACAATAGGCACCAGCTGGTCTGCAGAGGTATTCCCTATTGTTTGATATTGATTTATCCAAGCTGATCAGGATGTTGTAGCTGCTGCAGTGTTTGGTTTTGACAGGTTGCCTAAAATTAATCAATCAATACATTATGAAGGTTAGTTCTTTTGCTTTCAAATCCCTATTGGATTTGGTGCCAAAGAGAAATATTTTCACCTGGATGACGTTTTTCGATGACATTTTCAGTCTCTTGGTACAGTCATTTTGATGCAGATGTGTTTTTAATCAATTCATTCCTGTTACCAAACTACAGGTATGTTATACCTCAAAATGTATCAATATCTGTCTTTGGGCATTAGCGAATAAACTAAATCGTCTAAAGTTGCAAAAATTGAGGCGTTCCACTTTTTAAGATTCCCTTCAGTATGAAGCTTTCTTTGACATATTGTACATCCCATGTGAGCATGAATGTCCTGAATTATTAATTATTAATCTCTGTTATTTTATCAGTTTTCTGGTTGATTGGAGCAACGTCTTCATACATCATTGGAGCTGCCTGTTTGTTGGTGCCTATTTTACTACTGAAGAACATTCCCTTACAAAAAGTGGTTTGAAGAAGAACCGGTAAGTCGTTAGTCTGTCTCATATGTGGGTGTCATTGTCATGTAGATATGGCATTGTCTTGATTGCCATGCATATGCAATGTATGTGCGTTAGTAACTCTGCAATGTGAGTGCCTTTGTTATGTAGATATGGCATTGTCTTGAATGAGATGCATAACCGAATGGTTAGCCTAGTGGTTAGAGCATCCGCTTATCAGCCGGAAGGTTCGGGGTTCGACTCCGGGCCGAGTCATACCAAAGACTTTAAAAATGGGACCTACTGCCATCTTGCTTGGTGCTCAGCATATATGTATGGAGTGGGGGAATATGTGTGTCTGATTTGTAAATACGATTTAGCGCCCTTTATGGCAGCTCATCGTGTATAGTCCACAGTGACTTGAGAACGGATATGGCATAATAATAGACCGTTGGTTATAGGCACTGCGCCATGAGCGTCTTTGGGCAGATACCGGCGCAATACCAAGTGTACACTATTCTATTCTATATGCAATGTATGTGCATTAGTATGTCTCATATATGGGTGTCATTGTCATGTAGATATGGCATTGTCTTGACCGCTATGCATATACAATGTATGTGCGTACCGCTATCCTTTTCTCACCTGTTAGTATCTCGTCCCTCCCTGTAAGTGTACTGGGGATCAGATATTGTACTTTACTGACAGTGTGTACAGAAATGGTACTTAAATTGCTGCCCACCCTCACACCCCTTGAGGCTCTGATGTGGTATTTGATATGTTAGTGTGCGTAACCCCTACAGACTAACTAGCTAGCGCAAGCTTGCTGCGTGTTAACATTGATCGCAACCAGCCACGCAAACATTGCTTGCAACAGCAAGCTTGTGCAACCATAGCTCAGAAAGTATGAACTTGCAGCAGATTTCAGCATCTATAGTAGAAGTTACCATATAGGATAACACAGTAAACATGACTGTGGAGGCTTTTGGGGTTGAGTGAAAAACATAATGTGTGTGCATTTATGTGTGTATGTGGTACTACCCTTTTTATGCCTTACATTATCGATTTAAATATTTGTATATCATGTTTGTATGTATTTTACTGTAAAGCGCCTTAGAGCAATTTTTTGATTGGATAAGGCGCTATAGAAATTTTGTATAATAATAATAAAATGAATCACAGTTGGTTCAAAATCGGCCTAATGTAATCGCATCGTTTCATCATAAAAAGATTGAATGATTTAGTAAACATTTCAATAATGAATCAAATTTCAAAAAAGTAAAAAATGGAAATCCATTTCTTGGAAGGTACAAGTTTATCAACATACTTGGTGTACAACACAGTTGATATTTTATTATATGATGTGTGTGGGAGGGTGGGGGGGGTGGGGAGAGACAAGCATGGTCGATCCTGCAGGGTTAGCAAAAGAAATTTTGGAATAAACAGACTATAGTAATTTTAAGTAGATGCAGTAAGGGTAAAGAAGACAAGCAATTATTTTCAGAATGGAAGCGTTTACGAAATCATACGACTTAATAAGACTTTACTGGGAGGCTGCCCCAGCCCTGGCAATACCACCCTCACGGGAGGGGGAAATTAGCCGAGAAAAAAGAAAAAAATTCCCTTCCGGGTGGCTGGACTGTTTCCCCGGAAGAAAACTTTACTTCCTGAGTTTGACTCACAAGTCCTCTAGCTGCCTAGAGGCCCCCTCCCCTCTGTCAGAGCCGAAGAAGACTCCCAGTTTAAAAAAATCAAGCTTATTGAAGGAGGATTTTAAATTGTTTCTTAGCGTAATTTTTCCTAATCAGATATTTAAGAAGGAGATTTTGAATAAGGGGGTCGATGAGAAGGGTATTGTTTACCTATTAAAAAAAATATATATGGAATTTTGTATAAAGCAAAGATTTGCATATGAGACAATAGAACATTACAAGTTTTGTGTCATAATTAATTATCCTGGTTAGGATTAATAGGTGAATGAATAAAGCATGAGTAGACAATGGCTGTAACTACTTTATTCTTATTAGATTAACTCATTGTCACAACCCAGCTGTTTTTTGCACTCCAGCTGGTAACCAAGTTTGAATCCATCACAAACTTGTTGCAACATGAATTAATAAAACAATGGTGTTTATCCTAAACGAAGAACAAAGTCATCAAACCCAACGAGGTGCCACTTTCCCCCCTTTTTTTCTCTTTTCCTTTTCCTTTTGTTTTTCTTGGAAAATTACCTAAATGGGAAGTTTGCTGGTAGACTGAAAGCGGCATAGTATTACTGTTTTGACGACGACGACGGGGACGACGACGACGACGAGGAGGAGGAGGAGTTTAGGGTTGTTTATCTTTATTTGTTACTAGTCATAAAGGGTCTAGTCAATGCAGCAATCGAGAAGTTTTGGTAAAACATTTATAAATTCACGAAACTTTGTAGACAAAGACTAAATCGTTACAAAAAGGTAAATTCTATCATAATACAGACCCAAACAAAAACACATTAAAAGATGACCAAACATGAAAAAAACAGAGCTACGTTTAATGTGTTTAAGCTAAAGATAGAATTTGAGGAATATGTAAATGTCGGGTGAGGGGCACAGACAGGGGCAGGGTTTTTTATGGGGGGTGGGGTGGGAGAGAAAGTCCAATGAACTTGGCAACTGTTAGCCATAAAACTGCAGTTTAGTAGTTAGCCTGACATTGACAATGACATTGAGGTATTTAACTGTCTGGCTCATTTCTTTCTTTGGCACACACCACATGTTGGTTGTAATTCTTTAGCTAGCGTTTAATGGGAAGCACTTTTAATGGGAAGCGTGTTCCTGTTTGCTTTGAGGTAGCTGTTATCATCGGTTAGATTGTATTGACGTCAGGTCAGACGTCAGAGGTACCCTGGAATCACCTCTTTGTGATCATTGTATCAATAATGTAAGCAAATTTACGTCAAAACATTGGTTTCAAAGGACTGTTGGTGTAATGGCTTAGGAATGATCGTTTTACACTCTCAGTCAACTCTGTGTCCAATGCTAACTGGGAATGATATGTTAGCGGTCACAACCCTTTGAAATAGTGTTCTGAGCTTTCATATATTTTCCATTGTACCCTCTAATTTGGTTTGATAATAATGCAAGGTTTTTCAAATCGGTATCAAATTTCAAACTTTTTTCTACTTGTGTATGGGATTTGAGGTATCTATTTTTATGTCTTAGTTTCTGTTCTTTTTTTTTCATGTAAGTACAAATGAAACATATTTGTGGAATGGCTTTCCAAAAAGTTGAAAATTTAAATAAAGTGTAAATATTAAACAGTTCCAAGGTGTGGTCATGAAAGTGATCACACAAAGTTAAATTTACAATAAAAGAAATGTTGCTTAAAACCCCCCTTCCCCCTCCCCCCCCCCAAAAGAAAAACAGTCCAGCTGAACAGGTGTTCTGCTCAACGTTTTAGTTGCAAAATTTTGGCAATTTGGGTCAAAGAAGTCAAAATTAAGAAAGGTGTAGCCTGAGTCAAAGCTTTTGTTTGCTTTTGTTAAAATTTACCAATATCCAATAATTTAGATCCCCATATCTTCCGGTACCAATCCGAAACCGATTTTTCACAAACGAGTCTCTGTGCAAATGTTGCTTGCTCTTGACCAGATTAGCACTGAACACAGAGACAGTTTTAAAAAGTCTCCTTTCGTGATAGGTAGCGAGTTTCACATCCTCTCTGCGGTTATATTCACCGGCGAACTGTGCAAATTTTCCCTCTCAAACGACAAATATGGTTGCTCTTATCATGGCTAGATCAGGCATTCTGCAAACAGTTTTATCCTTATGAGATCGATAATCGAAAATGCTTTCTTAATCGGACAGTGATGACAGGGCAACACCTACGACATCGGGTGGATATTTTCCCGATATCGGCCGAGGCTGATAATCGGATACCAGTAATTGGTGCAACAACAACAACAATCAGAGCAATTTAATGTTTCTTTTCATTCTGCGTTAACCTCCCTCAAAAAGATGTTTTTCATTTAGATTTGGCTTGTATACGCTTTACTGTTTTGTATGTTTTTTTTGTATGATTTTAAATTGTTTTGTTTACACCAGTAGCAAAATAGTTGCAGGATAAAGCCAGACTCTGGCTGGTTTGTTTGCAAACAAGTGTATAGAGGGTATTCCATCCTGATTAAGTTTGTAACTTTGCTCTGTTTACAAAGTGGGCGGCTTGGATACACTTATTTCTGATTGAATTAAAGATTTTTTTTGTCTTTTGTCCTCCAGTCAGTACACATTCTTTCTGCAGTTGTTAACCTTCCTCAAAAAAGATGTTTTCATTTAGATTTGACCTGTGTAGGCTTTACTGTTTTGTATGTTTTTTATTATTTTATGTCTATATATTTTTTTGTTTCACCAATGAGTCAGCTTAAACAGTAGCATATAATAGTTGCAGGTATTAAGCCAGAATCCAGACTCTGGCTGGTTTGTTTGCAAACAAGTTTACAGAGGGTATTCCATCCTGATTAAGTTTGTAACTCTGTTTACAAAGTGGGTGGCTTGGATACACCTATTTCTGATAGAATTAAAGATTTTTTTTTTCTTTTG
>KN887053.1:38248-51817 GCA_000934455.1 Apostichopus parvimensis
CCCCCCCCCCCCCATCCCAAAAAGAATCCCTCACCCTAGCTCCACCCGCATCACAATCACATTCCTACTGAAAGATATTTGACAGAGTATTTGGCAAAAATTGTCTCCCGATAGTTAATAATTGCTACTTCATTGCATTCTGTTCTATCCATTTCTTATCATTTTTACCATGTATTTACTATTTTATTCATCAGCTAAAAAAATGTTTGGTTTTCTTTTAAAAAAAATAATACCTGACATCTGCATTTGTTGCTACTTGGATAGCATCTTGCTGGGTTTACATGAATCTAGGAAGTTTTGAAATATGTCTCAACTTTCTCTTTAGAAGTTTTTTTGTTTTTATTAAAATTGAAACAGACAAAACAATAACAGTTATTGACAAAAACAAATTGTTTTTCAAAAACAGATGACCCCTGACATCTGCATGTTTTGCTAATTGGATAACACTTCCTACTTTAACATGAATCTAGGAAGTTTTGAAATATTTCTTAACTTTCTCTTTCTCTTCAACTTTTTCTGTTTTGTAATTGAAATTGAAGCAAACACAACAATAATAGTTAATATTATAATTATGGTGATGCTTGTCATATATCGAAAACATTAATATAAAGAAGAAAAAAACTTGTTCTGTTTAGGTAAATATATGGCTCAAATATTATGCTAGGGGTGGGGGTAAGGGTTCTACCTTGGTGTGATGTCATAGTGCAACTAGGAGATGGAAAATGAACAGGTGTTTTCCCGATATAAACAAAGCATTAATGATGTTAAGAATAGTATTCAGACTTCTGTTGTTCTTCAGTCATTTATAATTAGTAACATGTCAGACATGATTTCTACCAAAATAAAAAATAAAAATAAAAACAAGGAAAGGAAAGGAAAGGAAAGGAGTAAAGAAATTCATGGCTACAATTTGAATTTCTGCCGAAGTCCCTTCCCTGTCACTTTCTGGATTGGATCTATTGAAACCGGGGCGAGTTTCCTTGTTTAGACTCTACTAGACTGTATTATGAAGGTACTGTGGTTTCTGACGGGAGTCCCCAGCAAAGAAACAGCTATATATATGAATAACCACCGACTAAGGGTTGGATAGCTCATAGCTCAGTTGCTAGAGGACTGTGCTTGTAATCCAGAGGTCACTGGTTTGAATCCTATTCTAACAATGCATTTCTTTGTTCTTTTCCATTGTTCTTTTCCATTGTTCGTAACTTCCCACTCAGTTTTTCTATTGTCCATTTACTAATATCAAAAGAAGACATCTCTCTCTGTATAGTTGTCTGCGGCTTTCGTTTATAATCTTTAGCGTCTCTTGTCCCACGTACAAAGTTATATTAATCATGATGACGGCTGGATTTGTATGTCTTCCAGTAATAGGAACATTAACACCCCAACCCTCATGATGCATAATGATCTCAGTGCTTCCTGCACAGTCTGGAAAACGGGAAAAAAAGTCAGGGAAAAAGTATCAAGGAATAGACAAAACAAAAACTCTAGGTCATGAAAGTCCTTGAATTGTGAAATTCAGTATGGAAAAGTCCTCATTTCATCATTTCATATATGATATGATTTACAGGAGCAAGGTTTCTTAGGAAGTGTAAAGATTAATTTTAAATGTTAAAAATCAAACTTTTGATGAAAAGTAATGTCTACATCATGTCATGTTTGGTGGTTCATGACTCTTTGAATTTCCCCATCACCAGAAATTTACAAAAGTGGTTTAGCATGTTATTATGCTCTGCAGAAGACAACAATTATGTCTACAAGCTTAAAGGGAGTGAAGACTCGCGCACAAAGAAACGTCTCATGCCGGTAATCTGACCTAGTTTCGAATGAGGTGTAACAGAAGTGTTAGACACCACCATCGATCCCAGAAAATACACACACAGCTAATTACCGTTGGTAATGAGACACTAGTGTACAGTCAAATACATGCAGCTACGGTCAATACCCACAACACAGTGTACATAGCAGCGTGGACACCTCAGGTCTAGATAAAAAGATAACAAGGTATCACGTTGCATTACTGTCTGCATTTTGTAGCGACAAGAAGAAAACGTCATTTGCAAGCAACGGAAAGTTAACCTTTTCAGAGCGCTGCACGCGGTTTGGGGCGAGTCTTCAATGCCTTTAATATTGGTGGCCAGGCTGACATCAGATTTTCATTAACCATAGGCTGGCTACACAGTAAACCGTAAGACATGTATTGGTCTTGTAAAGGTCTGGAGTTTTATTTGCTTAAAGGCAAAGTGAGAACCATGAATGTCATGTGATTGTCAGAAGGAAGGCCACTTATCTTAACTTCTGGAATTAGTTGATTAAGTAATAGATTAATTAGGAAACAAATTCCTTCTAAAACTTGATTGTTTGTTTTTTTGTTTTTTTTCTTCTCCTCCGTTACAATGTCATTTTGATAGTACTACAGAAGCTTGGATGATGAAATAATTACAGTGTAGTAGCAATATATACTAACCTGATGAAATCCGTGCAGAATATGATGTAATACTGTAGATGATGCAAGTTATTTTATATAGCTTTTGGTGATAATAATTTGAAAAGTAGGAAGTGTCTGTTACACCATATTAGCCAGTGAGCTGCATAGCAAACTATAGTATAGATTTTTAGCTCACTGAATTGATTCAAACACTTTCTATACTAGTCTTTAATTCCAAAATAAAATAAAACTGTTAGCAAACTGCTTACCCACTAGAGAGCCTGTGTAATAGAATGTGTAAAAGTAAGTTGGCCTGACGTTTTGATCCTAGCAGGATCTTCCATCAGAGGCTGAATGACAAGTAACAGTAACAGATGGGACAAAAACATGCACAGAATACAGACAGGTTAATGAGCATGGTGAACACAAAGAGATAGATGTAAGGGGATTAGTAGACAACGGGGATTAGTTAGGTATGCATGACATACCTAACACATGGACTGTATTTCAGGATTTCTGAAAGTAAGATTACAATAAGTCAAACTAAGACATCATCCTAGGAAGGAAAATCACCCCAAATTGACCAAAATTTTCAACTGTTTCTTCATGATTTGTTTTATTGTTAAATCAGGAGTTAGTGAGTCTATGTGATTTGTCAGTCCAGTTCCATGTGACTAGTCATGTTGCTAGTCAACCTAAACAATGTGACTAGCCAGTCTTGTAAATGCAACTGGTCGGTCTAAATATGTGACTATTTAATCCAGTCCATGTAACTTGTCGATCAGGGCCACGTGGCTAGTCAACCTAAGCAATGTGACTAGTCAATCTAGTCCTTGTGACTAGTCAGTCTTGTAAATACAACTGGTCAGTCTAGTTAATGTGACTAATTAATCCAATCCATGTAACTTGTCGATCAGGGCCATGTGGCTAGTTGATCAAGGCCATGTGGCTAGTCAACCTAGGCAATGTGACTAGTCAATCTAGTCCTTGTGACTAGTCAGTCTTGTAAATACAACTGGTCAGTCTAGTTAATGTGACTATTTAATCCAGTCCATGTAACTTGTCGATCAGGGCCACGTGGCTAGTCAACCTAAGCAATGGGACCAGTCAACCAGAATCTGGTCCATGTGACCAGTCGATCAAGGCAATGTGACTAATCAGTCTAGTTAATGTGACAAATCAGTCTAGTAAATGTGACTAGTAGTCAGTGTAATCTGTTTGACTAGGTAGTCTATTTAATCCTGACAAGTCAGTCAAGTTTAATGTGACAAGTCAATCTAGTCCATGTGATTAGTAAACTTAGTCAACATGACTCGCTTAGTCCATGTGACTCGTCAGTCTGGTCCAAATAACTTAGCCAATCTATTAAATCGTGACTAGACAGTCAATATGACTAGTCAATGTTTTGAAGTTGCCAAGAAAACTCCTTCTTAAAATTTGTTCCGATTTTCCATCCTGTATTGTTGGCCATTTGAAGTGTTTGGCATTTCCGTTTCCTAACATTTCACGTTAGTTTTTTTTCGTTTCTAATCCACATTTCCTGTGGTCTCATGGCATGAACCGTTTAACATGCTCCCGGAAATTTTAGGAAATGAATCTTGCTTAACCTAAAGGTTATCTTCGGGTAAAGTACAGCTTCCATTTTATCTGTGGTTACCTGCATTTTGTAAATAGTAATGAAAGGTAACTGCAAGAGTAGTGGATGTAGTTCCAAATGCATCTGAGCATGATATTATAACAAAATTCGTTTCTAAGAAAATACTGAGATTTTCATACTCTGTGTGGGTAACGTCAATCCTTTTTTTTTTTTTTTTTATCTGGTCGAAGATCATTTGAGGTCAAGAGAGGTAAATGTCTGAAAACATCTTAAAAGTGACGACTGGATCAGTAATGCTTCGTTGACCTTCATACATTGTATAAAGATCCACCTTAAGAGAGCTCAAGAACCCTATTGTTTTGTGGATGTCACTTTAGGTCAAGAGAGGTCAAATTCTGAAACCTTGAAAAACGCCAATAATTGCAAAGTTTAAAACACTGGATGAACTTCATGTACGTTATTTGTGTATTCACTGCTGCAAGTACAAGAACCCTACGAGATCTCATTTTTTTGGTGGAGGTCAAAGATCACTTTGGATGACCTTGAGGTCACAGTCTGAACTCTGAACTTTTTCATTAGCATGTGGATCCAGCCTGGTGGGTAGAAGAAGCCTATCGTACTTAGTGAAGGTAATATAAGTCATTTGAGGTCAACAAAAGTCAAAGTAATTTATAGCTAACTCCTAAACCAAATTGTCTCTGTGTTTTATGTCAGTATAAAAAAGAAACTTCCAAAAAAAATTGTTTTTCTTTTTCCAACTAAGTCTTCATTATATGAACAAGAAAAGGCAGAGTAGTTCAGGAGTAGTTCGGGTAGTTGGGCAGCTTCGTTATTGGATGTTGGTATCAAATGGATATTGACAATTTACCAAATCAAATACAGTATTTAATAAAGCCTGCTTTACGTTAAAGGCATTGAAGACTTGCCCCAAACCGTGTGCGGCCATCTGAAAAAGTTAAGTTTCTGTTGCTTGCAAGTGACTTTTTGTTTGTGTCGCTACAAAATGCAGACAGTAATGAAACATGATACCTTGTTATCTTTATCTGGACCTGAGATGTCAATCTCTGTATCGTTTGTATACTGTGCTGTGGGTATTGACCGCAGCTGTATGTACTGACTGTACACTAGTGTCTAATTACAGACGTAAGCAAGCTGTGTGTGTATTTTCTGGGATTGATGGTGGTGTTTAACACTTCTGTTACACCTCATTGGAAACTAGGTTAAATTACCGGCATTAGACGTTACTTTTTGCGATAGTCTTCACACCGTATAAATATCAGACATGTCTTTCCTTTTTTCGCTTGTTGAAGACGTAAATTAAAAACTTGTTTGATATAACACAGCAAGCAAGGATGAATTTGTAACTTGTCTCTTTGTGTTGAGTTTGGTTATATATTTGATACAATGGAATATTAAAATCCCGTAATCATGATATTGATTAGTTATTAATATCAGTATTAATTGACTTTCAATTCCAATAAATCAGAAAGGTGTCTTGGGGACCAACTTATTGTTCATTCTGTGGTTTTATTACCTTACTCTTTGAAAACAATAAATGGAGAACAAAGTCGAAAGTCAGTTCTAATGAGTGAGTGAACGGGAACACATTGGGCCAACTCCCCACCTCCCCCCCCCCCCCCCCCCATCTTGATAGCTTTTTCCCATTGCTGAGATGTTTTCATTCATTCAATTTGATTCATTTTATTCAGATAAATACATTGTGCAACAATTTGTGATGTTATCCATTATCTTTCACTATTGCAATGAGGACAACCTGCATAAATTGAAATCCATTCTAGTTGTAAATGAAGTCACATGAATACACATTACCAACATGAAAATAACATCCCTGTCCCACTAGTCAATTATAATAATGATTATTTTATTATAAGTTGATATAATCATTTCATTTTTTATTAAAGAGAAAGAAAACCAGCCAAATTATTAGTATGCTATCCCATTCCTCCCTTCATCTGATTCAGATCATTTGGGGGTGGGTGGGTGGGTGGGGGTGGGTGGAGGGGGGAGGTGGGTAGTTAAGGGTGTGATTGTAATACTAAGCATTGCAATGAGCTTCAACTACAGATGGCCATGAAATACTTCAAAATGACTGATGAGTACTTCTCACAGGAATGCTCTACAACAGGAAACTCAGGAATCCATTCACCTGCCGGTGAAAGTCCAAAAACATGGTGATGCAGTGTACTATTTCCTGTACGTTCAATTCTTCCTCAAGGAAGTTGCCTTCCTATATAACCGTTCCAGATAATTTCCCATCTTCATTTCCTACCGTTTCAATGTAATTGTTTGATGATGAATTATTATTTTTATTTTTATTTTTTGTGTTATGTTAGGGAGATTGATTGTCTTAAAACAATATTGTCATATTTTTATTATCCTTTTCCTTCCTTGAGAAGTAGTGAGTCAGATGCGAAGGACTCGCAGAAACTGATTAAAACAAGAAACAAATCAAATGAATATTTTGATCTCTTTTGAACCCTGTTTGCACATTTTTGGGCAAGATACACGGAGAGAAGGTTTGATAAAATATTAAGTCACAATCTACTGTTTCCTATAAAATGTTGATATTCAACCGGTTCAGTCCTTTGAAGTTCAGACGATTAGTCTTTGGAAATGTCCATTTCTGTAATTAAACTCCTACCCATCGATAAAGGAAATTAAAGATCAACGTTATATTTCGTAACTGTTGGGAACCTTTAACAGTAGTCATAAAGTCATAAAGATAACAACTTGGGAAAACCAGCTGTTTTCAAACTATTTATGATTATTGAGTGCTCAAATGTAAGCTGTGTCGAAAGTCTATATAGAAAAGAAAGTCCAACGTTTGGTACTCTTAGCATCTGCTGACTGAAAGGGTCGTTGTTACGGAATAGACATTAGAAAGGATCCTTATTCTGACAGAAAGAGTTCCAGAGAGTGTTGACGCATAAGAAAGAAACAGATGGACTAGGTTTGAATGGTATATAAAAAAATATAACTACATTCTCAATCTCTACTCAACAAACATGCGAAACAATGAATATTAAAACGAATCAGTTAAATGATCAAGGGTACCTTAAAGGGTAAGATTGACTTAAAGCGCCAATTAAATAGATTAAATAAATTAAATAAATTATACCTGTGAACTTTGCGGCAACCTGATGAACATGGACGTCGTCGAGTCTCCTTGTTTAAGGAATAAGTCGCGGCGCGGAATTAAAGTAAAATAATTCTTCATCAAGGCACAAATAAATGGATCCAGCACACCCCGCTTTGTTACTTTACGTTTCTAGTGGGTAAAGAGAGAAGATCCTCTTTGAAGTCTGAATAGAAATTCCCTTCGGAATTATCCAGGCATTAAGCAAGAAAGAACATACTGTAGTATGTCCAAATTCAAAGTAATGAAAAGTCTATCCAAGGGATACTAAAAGCAGGATTCCTCAAGATTATGATGGGTGAGAAATTTGATAAGGGGGGGGGGGGGGGGGGGGGGAGAGGGGATTGAAAGGACTTCTTGAAGATAAGTGCGGGGTGAAATGTGATGGTCTGTCCCCAACGATGATGTATAAACCAAGAAGTTACAACAAGGTTCCGCGTGGCTTCACATCGAAGGAGTACAGTAGTAGATGACGTCACTTAGTGATGTCATTTAATAAATATTATATAACCGAGGGAATGGGAGATCTGGGGTAGGGGGCAAGGGGTAGGGAGAGCGACGACCTGCATTGCGGCTTTTACATCATTATAGATGAATGAAAACAGTGATGTTCATATTTAGTAAGTTTTGGAGTTTTTGCTGAGAGTTGTAAAATTCCTTGCATCAGGTTCACTCAGCTGGGATGGGGTGGGGGTGGGGGAGAGGTTTTAACTTCTCAATCTCATCAGTAATGTTGGTTTGAGCGAGATGGCCCGGGGCCATGTGCTACACACATCGGTGGAAGATAACAGCACTTTGTAGACAAGGACAGATCTGTAGGTATTCCAGAACCCCCATCCCCTCTCTCTCCACCCCCCTCTCTCCACCCCCCCTCTCTCTCTTTCTCACCCATATCAAGACAGATTCCCAAGAGCTAGGGCTCTAAAATTCACAGCTGTTTTAAAAAGGTTAACCAAACCTATTAAACATAGGGGGCTGTAACAAGACTGTGTATGATGTAATCTTTACTGCTGTGTGGTTTAACACGATAGGTATTATTGACGTGCTTCTACAGTGATGTCTCTTGGTGGTACGATGGATACAATATCAAGATTTTGTATTTTTTCCCCCCTTCCAGTGCTTCCTGTGACGGTATATTTTGAACTCTCGTTCATATTGAATTGCACCAAAAAAACAAAAAAAATTATCCATGCATGTACCACTTCTTGATTTACCAGTATAGCAATCAGTTGAAACGTCCTGATATTCTAGTTTCTGAATCAGCTTAATGAAAGCGGGGAAATAAAATAGCAGGGGGATGAGAATTGTAAGTTAAGGGCAACATTTCTATAGAAAAGCAGAGGCAGAATGTTGCCATTTGGATGCTCCCAGGATGAACCCATGGGATCAAACATGTCAGGCAGAGTAGCCCTGGGGGTGGGGGCCGGGGGTGAGAATGAGTTGTTTTCATGTTGAATATAAGTACTTAAGGTGAAAAACTTCTGTAACTAGCAATGATGCAATGGTACAGGTAATTCACTTTCACCAATTCCTGTGAGTTGTTGGTTTGCACAAGCCATTTGCAACATTGCTGTGTGATGCTTGATAAGTGGGGCAATTCAAGTAATTTCCTAGAACATTGCAAGCATGTTTTATCAACTGGAATGATGTATTGCTTGACAGTCATTTTGGGTCTGTGTTCTTCCTCTCTCAAGCCCTACATTTTGTTTCCCACACATAGGTGTTGATTGCGATTGGGAGGGGGGGTGGGGTGGGGAACCGCCAGATATGACCTCCAATGGTTTAGTTGGGTTTATACTTTTGCATTTTCTCCCCATCCGCCCCCCCCCCCTTACCTTTTAGAGAAGCAAATCCAGGCTGTTGTCTCGATAGGAAACAGTGTTTTCAAACAGGAAAGAGTCAAAGAAGGGGAAAACACTGTCGGCTAAACTGAAAAAAGAACAAAGGTAATCAACTAAGTTGTTTCAATTCGTGTGTGTGTGAGTAGCCTCTGGTGTATACATATTTAGGCGTGTTTGGTAAAATTCTGTGCTAAATATCTTCTTCCCCATTTTCAAAAGAAAGTATGAAATTTTCTGCCTTATTTAAGGTCACCAAATAGCACGTGAAGTCTGTCTGGTTCTGTGATACGAAACTTGATAATTACTGTGTACTGATCAAAAAAAAACAGGCTTGTTATGGCAATAGTTGAAGTGGTAACAAACAGGATGTTGTGATACTACAGCAGCAGTCATGGTCCTTTGTTATTGAGCTGTTGAGAGCTGTACAGCTTACAAGTTTTTGTAAAACAGTTTAACTAGGTTTTCAGGATTCATTGGAAAACAGTGTGAAGGTGTAAACCAACCTTTACCAAACACTTTTTTTTTTCTTTTTCTCTTTTTTTCCTGAGTACTTATATTTGACAACGAGGATCACGAAGCTGACCAAATATAACTTGAAATGGCAGATAATTTGGACGTTGTGACAAAGTTCAAACTGATTGGACAGGATGTTTACATTTACTCTGTCCCCAGAGTATATAGATATATATTTCCAAACAAGTAAGTCCAAACAGTAATTTAGTGGACTAAACAGTCAACCGTTATCTCCTCTCTTATAACTGCTTACTTCAGATCATAAAACCGTACCTCACTGGGATCTCTAACAGCCTCCTTCAGATTGTGATTAATTAGCATCGATGAATCATTAATTAGCAAAATTACTGATTGATTCATATTTAATTCAATATGGTCTGTCATCCAGACATTTAACCATGGTAATATTTATTTATTTTCAGAGATTTCAAGCAAATCCAACTAATTTTTAAAATGTTCTTATTTTTTCTTCAGTACTGGAAATGAAACTTGATTAGATAGCTTTAGTGTCACTTGTTTGGAATTATTACCATCATCGTATTAAAATGAAATTGAAGAAACAAACAAACAAACAATAAAAGGAAGAAAGGAAACAAACAAACAAACAATAAAAGGAAGAAAGAAGCACACGGCTGTCTAACCAAACTTTGATGATTCGACTTTTAAGTTTTCATAAAATGGAAAAAATTTAATCATATGCACTTATGTAAATTTAAGTAACCCACTCCCACTCCCACACACACAAAAAAAGAAAGAAATAATTCATAACAACGACCACAAAACCTTAGCAACCAGATATGACTCGCAACAACAACAACAACAATGAAAAGGAAAGGAAAGATTTGACTTTTCTCAAAGATGGTTGTATGTTCTTTATTCAATATATGTATCATTTTAAATCTATTGTGATCTGTGAGAGGGATTTTTTTAAATTGCAACAGTTTATTTGCTTGAACTTTACGCCTTATAAAATGGAAAAATTGAATACTATGCACATATATAAGATGCAAGTAACCCCCTCCCACTTCCACACACAAAAGAAGAAGAAATAATTCACAACAAGGACGACCACAAAACCTTAGCAACAAGATATGACTCTGCAACAACAATGAAATGTATGTTCTTTATTCAATATATGTATCATTTTAAATCTATTGTGATCTGTAAAAGGGATTTTTTGAATTGCAACATTTTATTGCGTGAACTTCACGCCTTACGCAGGTGGTCTTCATCCTAATCATTTTGATCACATGCACCCAGTGGTTGTCATTAACCACATGATTTAAATTACACCATTTTTTGAAACTGAAAGTGATCCCATATATACAGGTGATTCAGCAATAATCAAATGCAAAACCTTTGTCCTTCCTTTGATCAAATCCATTTTTAGTGAAGCCATAAATGGATATCAATGATTCATCTTCAAATTTTGGAGGAAAAAAAATCCTACTTTGAATGGATTATATTTCATACTACAAATTCTTTGTAATTTGATACCAATATACAAAGAAACTCTATGCATTGAAATTTTAATTGGAGGATTTCTTTCCTATTTTTGCATGTAATTTATATAATACCTATTCCTTTATATACATTATGACAATGGGATACCTTTGTTGTAATATCTTGTTACTGAATATATTTTCATAATTTATAATTGTTTTTCATAATTCATAATTTAAATGCATTGGCGTTATGTTTATAATATCCCAAGGGTACCATATCAAGACTAAAGCAGCTTGATGTTGATTTCAATCAACTTTTTTGTAATATTGTTTTCTTCTGGTTTTCTTTGGATTCCAGTCAAATTTTTTGTTTTTCTGTTGTTTTCTTTTGAATTCACTAAGTTTTTTGTACTTTCATTTTCTGTGTTCTTTTGTTTTTCTTTCCATTTCAGTCCAGTTTTTGTACTTTTTGTTTGCATCTGTTTTTCTTTGATATCAGTCAACTTTGTGCACTTTCGTTTTCTTTCGTTTTTTGTTTTGAATTTACTCAACATTTTGTACTTTCGTTTTGTTCGATATCACTCAACTTTTTGAGTCCCCTTCCACCCCCCCCCCCTTGATCCAACAACCATGTATAATAACATACCATAACAATGTAATTAATGTTTCCTGTATTAGTCAAGGTTCAATTATCACGTAGTAATGAATTAAATGATTTGGAATATTTCAGTTTGTGCTAATGTGATAATTGATATGGTTTGTGTGTGTGTGTTTAATAAACCACTAAATACAAATAAGCGGCTGAGTAATTAATAGCTTTTAGATTGCAACTGGAGCATAAATTACTTTCTCAGAAATGTTCATTTTTTAGCAAAAACAAAACATAAAAACGAGAAATGGGTAAAATCATAAGATGATTCTCAAATGTTAGGGCATATTGACTTTGTAGATTTTAGTTTGAAATTTTAAAGTTTCCAATAGTTTTAACAAGTTTTAATATCTATATATATGTCTTTGTCTTCTTGATAAAAGTTGATATTGCTAATTAACTTTATAATTCTATACAACTGCAGCAAAGTGCTCCTTTTTCAAAACAATAAAGTTGGATCCAGTAGCTGGGTCAATCGTATCCTGGGAATAATTACTTCCTAATCGTCTTGGTGAAAGGTTGTACCAGGTATAATCAGCAGCCTTTTAGAAAATTGTGGAGGATTATTAAAGGTCACATTTAATATCATTTTCTGTTATGCACATAATTGCTCAAATGGTGGACTTTGACTAAACTCATTATCTGAAGCTACAGTAGGTTATTCCCCCAAAGTTTTGTTTTTCAGTGGCGGTTTGAACTTGGAGAACGTTTATATCGGTAGAGAGTAGCAAGAACCAATCAGTTGTGTCCATGGTGTGATTGGGGCCTTATTGATGTGTTCAGGGTGTGTTTTGCGCTGCGATCGTCACTCTGTGTCACCGTGACCAAATAAATATATATTATTCTCGTACCGAATCACGTTAATATTCTCGTACAGTTGGACGACCATCAGTCAGTCAGTCAGTCTATCGAAAGTCCCTCGTACCGACAATTTTGTGCGCTATACATGTATCGCTTCATTTGTGGAGCTCTGAATTCTTTGCCTGATTCCATTGTTCCTGCTGGGACTATCTTTAAAAAACAGATTGGGTATTTTTGGTTAGGTACCTTCTCTTTCCTTTCAATTTTCAAAAGTTACAAATTTTGCGTTTGTCAACAATTTGAAATTTCCCCTTCGATCCCCCTACAATCCATCTGTGCTCCCTCCCGATCTTCCATCTACCCTCTCTCCCCACCTTGGATCTCTCCATTCCCCCATCCACCAGCTTTCCTCCCTCCCCCATCCTACATCTCCCCTCCCCTCCCAATGTCTCCCCCTCCCCATACTTATATATCAAACTTTCTGTTTATTCGTTCCTATGATCAAGTTTTATCCTTCTGCCTTGTAAATTTTCTTCATCAATTGATGTAAAAGCTCATCCCTCCCTAAAAGCTCATCCCTCCCTTGAACATTGGGCTGGAATAACAACAGAGATTGCTACTCTGATGATTTGCTGCTCTTCTCCCACATTTGGGGAAAAAGGATGTTCAGGCGGACCAGGTGAGGTGCCAAGGTCATACAGACTAATAATGCATCAGTTACGCATGCGAGGAACATTACTTATGGCTCTCAATCGGTCCCTTGTAAAATCTCTTTGAAACAAACTAATAACTTTTACCAGGTACGTAATATATTTCACAAAAAAAAAATTACAAAATGTAAATTGTTAGCAAAACTAGTGTATGTGCTTAAAAAGCTACACAAGTGCCAGCAATTGGCATCTGAGCACCTTCAAAAATCGAAAAATTTCTCAAAGGGGAGGGGAATCCCCTCCCCCTTAGACTCTTCCCCCAGGACGGCGATCAGTATACCCGCATTCAGGAAATCCTGGGCACATCCCTGCATACCCCATCCTTTTTTTAAATCCTGGACGCACCCCTGGTCCTTTTTTAAAATCCTGGATGCACCCCACATGGTCTCTGTTACGTTATTCCAGAAGCTGTAAAGATATTCACAATG
>KN887053.1:64929-77334 GCA_000934455.1 Apostichopus parvimensis
TATTTGATATTATATAAAGGCAAGAAAATAAACCATAATTTGTTTTTTTATAATATTTTGGCTAGTGAAAGATGAAAACTAGTAACAATGAATTTTGAAAGTCCTAATAGAAGTACAGACAAAAATTAGTCTCCATTTTCTTTATCTTGACCAAAAAACATATCAATCAGATCAAGAAATATCTGTCAATATATAGAAAACATTCCTTCAATCAATTAGTTTCCAGATGCATAATTTTGGGGAATTAAAAGTCGCAAGGAAAACATGGCAAGGGTTTTAATTGTCATCATAGAAGCAAGAGGTTTTGATGTGCTTGACTGAAATAGCTTGTTGCAATGTAAGATCCAAACACATCTTTTACTTGGGTACCCCACCCCCCCCCCACCCCCAGAATCATGTCATCCCCAGATTTCTACCTTTGCCAGCGAACACACTTATTATTGGGAATTCACAACATACATTCCAGGTATATAGAACCAACTTACATACTTTTGCATAGTCGGACAGGCTTGGAACAAAGTTTTTAGCAGCGAATGACTCCATTAATGCCTTTGAGGGAGTGAGATTAGAGCATCTAATGTGGATGGAGGATTGGGGGTGGGGTGGTTGGGGGTGGGGTGGTTGGGGGAGTGACATTGCATTCTAACAAGCCAGCATAACCCCTTGTTATATGCATATGTCTATATATGACAGCATCATGTACATTTCTATCTATACCACCTATGTATGGTACTTTGCACCTAGGTTGTTCACTATACGGAAAATTACACATCACAATCGATGGCTATTTCTGGGAATACCAGCCAGCAACCACAAAAGTCTTTCTTGCCATGCACTACTATAATGCAATGCACATGGTACCTTTACCATCAAATGTGCCATGACTACACAGCACATTGTTCAGAACTAACATTAAACAACATTTTGTGCAAAAAAGCTCAACTAATTTGTTACTTTGAATAAAATATAAATTTTTTTAAAAAATGTGCAAATTAGCATGGCCAATATATAAATATGGGCATCTGCCTGGAATTATAGATGGTTTGAAATCTGGTATTAAATACCACCACAGGGTTTGGAAGTGTTCTTGTCTTGGTGAAGGAAGGGGGAGGAGGGAAGGGGGAGGAGAGAAGGGGTGGAGGGAAGAGGGAAGGGGATGGATAGCTCCATCAATTCAAGTAAAGAATAAGAAAAAAGATAAAATGGTTTATACTGGGTTGACATAACGTCTTCCATCTTCCGACAAAAGTCCATCTTCCAAGAAAACATCCGTCTACCAACAAAGTCCACCTTTGGGATAAAGTTTGTAGGTCAAAAGTGAAACCTTGCATAACAAATCCCAGCTCGCTGTGTGCACAAATTCAGGGTTTGAAGGCACAATGGAAATGTCTGTGGGCATTACACATATAAAGCTATCATGGTCCTCTTATGAAGGAGACTCTCTGGTAATAACCCAAGTGATTGGTGTCATATCCACGCCACATGAGGCTATCTGGACAATTGTTGAAGTGAAATGTCCATCCTTGAGAGACGGGTATAAGGCACTGACAATACGGACAGCATTCTTCCTCTGCAGAGCTGGTTGCTTTTTCCATCCGGCTGAGATCCTCCTCCGCAGAGCTGGTCGTTTCCTCCATCCGGCTGAGATCCTCTTGGGATTGTTCAAGCTCAATCACGGGTTCCTAACAGAGAATAGTAAGTACCGAGAAGAAGAAAAAAGATTAGTTGATGGGATTGCTAATTGTGATGACTAGCAATCTATGCCAAAGAGGTGAGAAATAATACCAAAGATGGTATGTCAGAGAATAACATGAAGTCATATATCTAGTGACCAGTATGAAAAGCTACAAAGGTTATTTGCTAGAGAAAATACTAACAAGATAAGAAGGTCTTATAAATATATATCTTTGCAACTATTATGGACCAATTTGGCATTCTTCAAGATTACATTGCACTGTATAAAGGCAATACAAAGAATAACTTCCTCTGTAAAGCCCAATGAATAACAATTAAAATCACAAACACCCATTGGTTGATATTCATCGTTCCGTTAAGGAGGAGAGAGCGGAGAGGGGCGTAGGGTGGAAAGGGAGGGGAAGGGACATGGATGAGAGGACATATTTAATGCAACAAAAGTAAATGCAAGTGATACTATTACTAAGTTTTGCTTTGATCTTTAAGACAACAGGTCACATACTTAAATATTAATATAATATATAATTATTAAATATTTCTTGGCCGGAAGAAAAAAACACCTTTTTCTTTAAAACTCATTTTAGGGTGACAAATAGTCTCTTACAATGTCCCCTTTGTAATCCCTAAACCCACACCCCACCCCTCAACATCCCAGAGTTTTGTGACTAGGAAAAATATCTCATGATGCAACAGTCAATTTTTTCGCTTACTTCAGATTTGTTGGTCTCATTTGAGAGAAGACGGTTTTGACGCTTTAGGTCTTCAAGAAGATCTCTTGCATCTTGAAGTTCCTTGTCTTTGTTGTCCAGCTGGAACAGGAAAAAACAAAAAACAAATGTTCATTTCAAAATAGGTGTGTGTTGTTGTGATTGAATCACTAGCTGTTCATTGGGGTTAAAAACACTTAACGAAACAAAACATCAAGAAAAGTGTCATGGTTACAGATTGGTCAAAACATATCGTTTTTGTAACAAAGGACAAAAAAAAAAAGTCCCCAGCACTGTGTAATTCGACTTTGATCTTTTGCAATGCTATTTGGTTCACTACAAGACCTGCTGCATCATTGCAGCTTAATGCAAACTGCTATATATAGTAACATTGGTAGTACATGCAACAGCTGGCTTAAAGTGTACTTGTTATACTATACAATGTAGAAGCAGCCAGTACATTGACCATGTTAAAACTTGTTATCTGTTTGAAACTAGTTTCTTTTGTATAATAGAAACAATGCAGTTCATAACAGATATTACTTTGAAAAGATGGACTAAATATGCTAAATATGCATGCTTAAAACACGTATCTGTGCAAATATTCGTAACTGTTACGTGCAGGAAAAGTCGGCAACTCTTCCTGAACTGTGCTGTTGGAACCATTAATAGCCTAGTGTAATTCAACCTGGCCTGAATATCTTCAACCATAATCTCTCCAAAGGGGGAATACCTTTTCAAGTACTGGAGTTTGTTTAGTTTGTACAACTTTGATCGAGTGCACGATAGTGCCAGATCAGAATAATACTTCAAACAAACTTTCAAACGCTATGCGGATGTTGGAAAAAAACACTCCATTGTACTATTCTGTGCCAGGCAAGTTTTGGGGGGGGGGGATTGGGGGGAGGGTTGTCTTTTAATGAAATTTGCATTCCAAGAAGTGTAACAATGTATTATAGCAAATTTGTTTATATCAAAGGTTATCAAATATGATATGTAATTGTTTTCCTTTGCAACCTTTGTTCATGATCTACATTTAACATTGTACAAGCAAACAAAAGGGTTTATCTGTCATTAACTGAACAAGGTAAATTAGCAATTCTATCCTCGTTTCTATCCATATGCAAATTGATCTGAAAACGGCGGTCTCACCATTAAATCTCGGATTTCTTTAATTTTTTCACATTCTTTCTCCTTCTCCAGGTAGTTCTGTTGCTGAATTCGTATAGTCAAATCTGCCATTGCCAGTTCCCTCCGACACAGAGCAAGCTGACTCTCCACATCAATAATCTTTTCGTTCTAAGCGAAAATATGATGAAAACAACGATAAATTACGTGAAAATGATGAATTTTATCAAATTCAACAGCTTGCTGTAGGGAGGGAGAGGGAGAGATCAACAGATCAAAGTCAACGAAAATGCAAACTTTTCTTGGGTACTATTACTAGGTTTCTGAAAGTATCTGAGCCTGACGTAATAGTGCACCTGGCAACATTTTAAGCAGGAAATATCTGTACACAGACTTCACATATATACAGAGTTCTCAACAACCTAATTAGTGGCTGCATATTAAACCTCAGGCAGTGTTCGTCTTTTTGGTTTCCCGAAAGGAAAAAAAACTGTTGAGTCACTCTTACCAACCATGGAAAATTGTGAGGGGCTGGGGACCCAACTCAGTAATGACTATCAAGCTGCGATTACAAAGTCCATAATTGCTTTAATTAATGGTTTGATTCGTTCAACACGGCAGCATATAGAATCGTTGTACTCAAAGACAAAGCCAGAGTGAATTAATCAGCTCACACATGCGGATTCTATGCATGCAAAGTTCTTCAATACCGACCTTATTACCTTTGGGGAAACATTTCATACCTGTAGTTTTGATTTATTTTGCCATAAACAATTTTGTGCTTGTTAACTTGCAAAACTTTCCAATGATGCACCCATCCACCATCCATGTTCATTGCCAAGAACCAATGTTATGAGATCTAGGAATTGATTCTGTGAATGGGAATGCAAATGCATCAGACAAATCCTCTTTTTTATCCAAATCCCAGCTCCAACCACTGAACTAACTGAAACAATTTTTGTCACTACTCAAGTTTTTTCAAAAACTTCCTTAACATCTTCGAATAGTTTATTGCCAGATAACTTCAAAATAAATTATCTGTTTTTTTCTCTTTAGGTGGTACTTATCCTTTGAATAATATTTTCTTGCTGAAAAAAAAAGGATCTATTTTCCACGATGTAGGTTATAAAAACAAACCAGCAGATTTTGATTACTACAGATATGCCAAATAAGGTTGTTGTTGGTGGTGGTGGGGTGGGGGAGGGGACCAAATTGTGACATACTTTTTACTGCTTTATACACTATGGCTAATGACAGCATTATAAGTTTCCTTCAAATTTTCTAGGCAAAAGGTGGTAAATCAGTACGGTTAATTTAGCCAAAAAGGATTAACTAGTCAATTTAACACACACCACTACTGTAGCCTGAGGGGTTTTTTTTTCACCCTTCTTGTAACAAACCATCAATTTATCTCACCAGTTTACAATAAAAAACAATAATGGCATTAATATTCTATACCAAATTCATCAATTAATGTAATTGCTAATCTAGAGCACTGAAGACAGGAAATGTGCAGATCAATCCCTCTATTTCCGCCCCACCCCCCTCCCACATGCAAGGGTTGAAATAAGCGGGCGCCCAGGCGCTATTCTCGCCCGCAAGCACTAAAATAGCGCCCCTGGACATGAAAATACAATACGCACGGGCGCTTCTTTGTCGGCAAATAAGCGCCCGCATACTCCTGTAAATATCAGCCTTATCATGCGCTGCACAGAAGCCTGAAACTACATTGCATGCTAGTGCTATATAGTAACTGCTAGCGATTTGATAAATCACTGATCGATCGAGTGCATGCACAATAGAACTGATGCACATGTACTGATACGTACGTACATGCCGTACTTGAATTTTGTTTCTCCTTTTTAGCTCCTGGTAGCGAGAAAATAGCTCCTGGTCCTACTGAAATTGCCGCGAACCAGGAGCCACTTTTTTAGAAAGTGGCTCCTGGTCCACAAATCCTTATTTCAACCCTTGCCCACATGCCTCCCGCCTTCCCCCTCCTCCCACAAACAGAAAACAAAAAAAGGAAAAGAAAGATCTGGCAGGCCAATACCAAATGTAACATTAGTGGAACCATGACAACATATAAACAAAAACAAACAAACAATTTCACAGGGAAAAATGGAACAAAAAGGACCAAATGTACAGTTATTCTGTTGACACAGACTGTTGCTTTGACTTTGTCAACAAACACACACTTTGCAAGTAGGTACAGACATTACAACATAATCACCATCCAAGGATATGACTGTACATCAGGGAACTGAGTTACTGGTCTGAAGTTAACAAAGGACTCTTCCACTGCAGTGACTCAGCTCAGAAACCATGACAACATCAGGGCAAAAGGGATGTGTAAGGGGTGGTTAGGGAAATTTGTTTGTATTTGCTTGATAATTTCATGCAATTTTGCAATGTCTCCAAAATATTCCTCAACGTAAGATTGCATTTGAAATAACTGAGCCACCCTCGATCTCAGAGTTTTCTTCATTTTTTGCACACCACAAGGATTTGAGCGATTCATTCAGGGAGAGGTTTCCGGTTCTATTTAGTTAAACTGATCAAATTTACGAATTGCAAAAAGGACACTTTAAGCTGGCTGTCAACTTTTTCTGAATAGTTTAATATACAGTAGTCCTACTGGACTATCAGGGGCGTATCCAGGATTTTCTAACCCGGGGGGCGCGAATTACTATCTAAGCGGAGCGCCACCATCGGTTGGCGCGCAGCGTACAAGAAAATTTCTGGTGTTTATACCCCCAGATCACCGGAAATGGCACTTCTTGGGCTTGAAAATGACCAACCAGATGTACACTTTTGCCTGAGAACCAAGTATTTCCCAATAGTTTTTTGTTTCCATCCATAACCTTTTTCAAGATTGTCACCAGTCACACATCATGTTCGACCTCATCACATGTCTTGTGGATCATTGCCTTTGTAGGTGATTCTACGTCGCAGGCCACAATACCCTACAGCCGCACTTTTCAAGGTTTTCAGCCCATTATTTGTTCAGAATTTGAAAATTCACATTTCTCGTGGATAAACTCACTTCAAAACATACCCATAATGTTGCAAAAAATGTCATCTATGGACAACCAATATAGAAAACCTCCTTCAACCCCTAACAGGTCGGTCAAAATTACACGAGTAGAAGGAAGTATGATGAAGAATGTTTGTCAGGAAAGTTTCGAAAATTCAGACACAGTTAATTTATTGGTGTACAAATATTAAAACCTGTTATAACGGCTACTATAAAACTTCGTTGAAGGAAATAAAACAAATACCAGATATTTCCGAAACCGAACAATACACACATATAGGCGTAGGAGGCGGGGGGGGGGGGCTGCAGCCCCAAAACCAAATATTTTTTCCCTGAAAATTATGGCAATATACTGTGAATTGTTCGGGCACCTACTGAAAGAAAAATAAATTGCAATGATGTAGCTAAAGGAAATGAATAGTTTATGAAATATCTCCTTGATAATTAAAATAAAGTTCTAAGCTTGGCCGACTAATTCGCCATTACTACTGTAAAAGAGAATTTGACATAATTGGACCTCCATGCTTTTTCTCCATCTACATAAGACATTTCGTTGTTTACATTAACATCCCGCGGTATACTGCGCAACTTCTACGGACCGTATACGGTACACGATGGCATGCGATGTAATAACCGCTGCTTGCTTCTTTGATATTGACATTAACGTGTTGGACGCGCGCGGAACGCGTGAAAAATTTAGGTTATATTTTTCGAGCAAGTCGTTACAGCCCCTCAAATCAAATTGGGCTCCTCCGCCTTTGACTACACACATCGACAGTTTTGAGGCTGTTCAAGAGCCGCCATTTTTCATGCTGCACTGATATGATGTGACATCTGCTGTTTGCTATACAAATTCGAACAGGCGCGTAGCGAAGAATTTGCCAAGGGAGGGGGAAGCCTGTAGGCAAACTATCTAAGCGTAGCGCCACCATGAGTTGGCGCGAAGCGTACAAGAAAATTTTGACCGAAAAAGCCTTCCAGATCGCTGGAAATGGCACTACCCAGGCCTTGTAAGTTGCATCTAAGCATTTTCTATTTTGAAATTACTAGCGATATCATAAGAAAAAAAATATGCCCGGGGGGGGCGATCCCCCTTCCCACAATGCATCATGTTCCCCGACGACTTGGTCGAGTTCGAGACCAGCCACAGTTGGTTTCATAGCACAATTGTTTAAGGCGTCCATACACACACCCGCGCGTTATGATAGACCACATATAGTATACATATAGATACATTAGTGAGAGAGGAAAAATGGAAACGTCAAAAATGGAGTTGTCGGTGTATGGGGTAGGTGTGAGGCGCACGCCCCTTCCGAAATCCTCGATCCGTCACTGGCTACCCGGCCATGTGTATATAATAGGGATCAGCGCTGTAATGATGTCACTGTTCCTCTTTCTCTTCCCGGTGTCTTGGCGTTTTTCTTCTACTCCCTCCTTTCTCCCTTTTCTCTCTTTCTTCTTTTTCTTTTCCCTTCCTTCCTCTCCTCTTCCTCTTTTTCCCCCCTTTTCCCCTCTTTTTTCCCTTTTTCTTCTCTTTTTTTCTCTCCTCTTTTCTTTACCCATGTACGCGCCCCCAACGCCCCCCCCCCTGGATACGCGCCTGACTATATATAGCCACATCAAGGACCTGCAGGTCTGTCTATAGTATAAATGGGATTGTTTTATACTGGATAGAAGGACTAATTAACTTTTACAAAAATCGACACAAACAGTTGGAGAATTAACTTGACCCACAGATACAATATAGACTTACCTTCTCTTTTAACTGTGACAAAATGGTGGATCCGTTGCAGTGACAGGCGCTGGTTATCCCATCCTGCTCGGACTGAATACAGCTTACACACTCAGACGCACCTTTCGGTGTCATCTTTCAGTGCAGAGACTTTATAACCAGACTTAGTCGTAGTTAAACACTATCTGCAGTTCTTAGCAGATGTAAGAGTCCCGTTTGATGCTGATCCTGTTTGATTGACAAAATAATTGTTCACCATGCACTGGCAAATCCAGTCAGTTAAACACAACAAATAATTGTAAAATTCCTTCCTCGATATCAAGCCCAATATTACTAGTGTAATGGAGCTAGCTAGGCAACAGGCAATTAACCTTTGCAACTGCTTGTACAAAACAGAGGAAAGTGTTATATTCTAATATATATATCACAAGTTCACAACAAATGCTATATGGAACTATACAGTATGTAGCTCACTCAGTATATATACTACTTCACGTGTGTACAATGCAGTTGTTTAGCATATAGCTGATCAAATTACTGTAAGTTTGGAATATGGTCTGTACAAAGCACAAAGATCCCAAAGGGCATGGACAGCTAGCTGCTAGACTGTTTATATGCAAACACTGTACGGTTTGTAGACAGAATAGCGAGGTAAAAATAAGGTTAGGTTAAGTTTGATCAAAGTCTGTTTGCTTGATGCAGTATATACTGAATGTGATGTCTTCCTGTGGCTAAAACACCAAATCTCAAACTTTTGGGAGATGTGGTCGTAGCACTGTGTACATTACTACTGATCACATGGTCACAGCCAAGGGAAATTTAGGATGTAGATGATCTGTTGTGTTTTGTAATCATGCATGGTTGCAACATCAGCATTAAGTGAACCAAAACGAACTTTGGGGCAATACTGACCTCTATGTTTACAACAAACAGAGAATTAGGACAGTTTGACTGGAAAAGTACTAAATATCTTCAAGTTACCAAGATCATTTTTAAATTGGGATGTGGGGGGGGGGGCAGGGGGAGGTGTTGGGTATAGGCTGTAACATCTACTCAAAATGTCATGGAAGAATTAAAGATGCAAAACACTGGTCAAGGAACGGATTTATGAGCTCCTTAAATTTCACGTTCTGGTTCTATGGTTATAGCACTTTGGTAAATTCACATGTTGCCCTCTGCAATTAACATCATCCCACAAATCTTCCACTAAAGGGTATCAGTATTGCCAGTGGCGGACTGGCCACATGGGCATTTCGGCAATGCCCGGTGGCCAAGTGGGCTGGGGAGCCTGGTAAAAATTACAGCCCATTTTCACAGTAGTTAATAGAATACAGACGGGCTGTGTAGAAATACATTTATACATTTATAGTGCTTGAAAAACTAAATAAAATCCAGTCTAAATCATATATTTTTGTTTATATTTTTAACTTTTCTCAGTTTAATCAAGTGTTGCTTCTGGAAAATTATTGTTGGGTCTATTTTAATGGATTATTGTTACCTACAAAATTAAGAAATATAGTTCAGCATTTTGCATCTAGGCATTCCTTAACTTCAAAAAAATCTCCCCCAGGCCGGCGATCACTTTGTAACATATCAATGAATAATGTGCCGGTCTAGGTGAAAAATGCCCGGGCTGGTTTTAAGACCCAGTCCGCCCCTGAGTATTGCCCTCAAATATGCTAGAAATTCAGATAATGTCACGATCGTGATCAAATTTAAGTTGTAGCCTATTTGACTTCTACTCTGAGCTGATGTATCTAGTTATCCACAATGAGACATTTTATTTTCTATTCTAACATTAATTCCTGGTTGTCTGTAATAAAAGTAGAGGGATCAGAATTTACCTCCAGGAAAATGCTTTTGAAAAATTTCATGCAATTTAAAGTTTGGTGACAATAACTGACGACCTTGAAAGTATGGTTTTGTGAGCTCAGGGCTGCAAATTTTTTTGGATGAACGCTATCAGAAAACAGGTTGTCAGACCAGCTGGGGAGCAGGAATTCAGTATTGGCCCCAAATTATAGCATGCTATTATTGCTAGAAGTTTAGAAAAAGTACATTCCTGGGAGGTCTTTACTCTCCAAGTTTCTCAGACACTTTTATGGAAAACACAAGATGACTGAATGTCCCAGTGAGGAAAATTTCCTTGATGTTTGTAATAAAAACAGTTTAAGAATTTTGACCAAAGGTTACCATATATGAATATCTAGCATATTTGGGGCCAATACAGCAAACCTTTAAGAGAAGCAGCTCACTGCTCAGACTTTCAGTAAGGGTGTAGTTTTTTTCTTTGCAAAATAACAGCAATATCGAGTGGAACATGTCATACAATGATAAAAATTAGTAAGTAATGATCGATAGAATATTACAGCAAAGTTTGGTCTTTTGCTTTGGAAATTCAGGCCAGGCTGCCTGTCTAGCCACCCCTGGTCCACACAACATACATTGACACTTTTGCAAAATGAGATCCTGTTTTCATGCAAAAATCTGTCTTCCCTTATTCCTCATCAGCACATGAAATACAGCAAACTCGTGCACCATGCAATGCTTTCAGAGTTTGACTGTATTGTCGTGCAAACGGTGGCAATTTACCTCTTTTTGTTGTGGAGTAAGGACTGCAGGAGCGGAGTCCTCCATGGAACTTAGCTTTCACTATATTTTCATACGACCTTCGGCTAGGCCTAGCTACCACATATTTCTAGGAGCGCAACTTGGTCTAAGTTTAGACCTATGGTTGTACCGACCGAGTCTATGGTTGTGATGTTAAATGAAATTTCCCTTCGTACATGCATGCGTATATACCACTCACATATTAAAGAGCCGTCACACAATTAGCCAAGTCGCGTACAAAGGATACATCGAAGAAAGTGTAAAGGTGTTTCAGGGTGCTTTGGCGCTAAAAATTAAATGTCCAATTGATAACAGTGGTTATTGTTTTGCCGGAAGTTCGAGGCTCTCAGACCCAGTCCACAGCAGGTATACAATAATCGCAAATGGATCTTACGGTGGCTTATAGGGACATAGAAAAGAAAGAAGAGTGTTCCAAAATCTCACAATTTTGACTATAAAAGTCAAAATTGTGACTCTTTATCTCAACCTTTTGAAAAGTCTCGTCTGTGTACCTGGACTTGTACGTCATTTGCGGTTGTTCAGTCTCCTTGGTCTTTTCCCAAACTCCCGTTGGGTGGTAGTATGGACTTTTGGGTAGCTTTATAGTTATAGTTTCCTCAGCTCGTCCTCACACATCTTTATTGCATCCATCACCTCGAGCTGGTCACCTTGGTCCTCTGCCCCAGGGGGTTGCCCCCTCATCAGTCATGGTGTGCACCCTCCACATCACCGCTCTTCGAATTTATAGGAGTCCTGGCAGGGTCGCCAATTTGTAACAGGGTGGTCAGGATCCTGTAAAGTAGGAGAGAGTGATAACGTTTAGATTCGTCTTAATTAGGTGTTAATTATACAGCAACAAATTTATTATTGTAACTCATTCTTATCTCGGTCTCCAGTTCGCATATAATCACAGTGGAAAGAAATAATAGAAAAACAGTTGTAAAACTTCTTAAATAAATTACACTTTACCCAAAATCCGTTAGTAAAATGAGCCCAAAACATACAAACTAACAACACAACTGTTCAGACTGTCCTGGATGAGGAATTCCTAGGTAGACAATAATAAGGGGGTTCCCTTAGTTAATACCGACTGCGCATGCGCAGAACAATGTATATTCACACCGTCGTTCAACCGTACGTACGTCCATCCACAACCTTTTGAATTGATTTTTATAGCGGTTGCAATCATTCTGGTTAAACACGTAATTTTACATCCAGGTAAAACACACATGTCATAAATTAACCTCGAAGCACCCTAGCACTTGATTATCATAAGAATAACTAATGAAAAGGTTGAATTAATAATGAAATATAACAAACAATACGTTTTAGTGGCTACAACTTACAAGTGCAAGCGATCGTCGCCTCCTGGACTATACTAACATGCACAATTTTAACATTAGGTCTGCTGATAGTGATACCGACTTACTTCTATCCTGATATTTACTACAGTTGAGAGTCATTGACTCTGATTTACCATTAGTTAGGATAGTAAC
>KN887054.1:9474-21540 GCA_000934455.1 Apostichopus parvimensis
GGTTTTAGTTGCTTTCATATGAACAGGGGTGGATCCAAGGGGATGTGGGTGTACACCACCCCCCCCCCACCTCCCTTTTCCTCTTTCCAACCCCACACAAATATTAAATGTAGTTTATAACTACAACCTTGCATGTATATCTAATTTTAGACCTAATTTATAGCCTATACATGTCTTAGAATGCACCATTCAATGTCTAATATTTTAATTCGTCTGGCTGAGGAAATCTAAATGTGCCTGAAGTGTATCTTTATCTTTTACACTTTTTTTCATATTACTATTAATTCATCGAAGCTCACCTTAATACCAGCTTTAGACACTATTTTGGTCAAACACAGAAGACCTTGAAATACTAACTTTGACAGTCAAATTTATGTCTAATAGTCTTGCCAACAATTTTCATCCATTTCATACAAAAACCAAATCCATATTTGTCAGCTAGCTGGCTTAACTCCACAAATCTTACAAATTTCATAGTCGGCGCAGGGTCTGATCCTCCCTTTATCTTAGTCCGTCACAGAGTTCAAGTTGCGGGATCGACTGATCCCTACTTACTACAATTCGGACACAGAACGCAGATTTCAACACTGTTCTTACGGATTACTATAGACAAGGCCTATCAAGTGTCTCAATTTTGTTGCTCTGATTAAAAGAAAATGGTAACTTGAAGCTAATTATTATATAGCGCTGTCAATCAATGTCACAGTATACTAGCTAGTAAGAACCCCCCCCCCCTCCGCCCTTCCGCCCCCAATCTCTTAACAAAGAAAATATTTACAAAAGAATTAAACGATATTTTCCCACAAATACCTGCAGTTCAAAGTGCAAAGCTCGTCCATCCAACTACTAATTCATGACTCACATTAATTCACAGTAAAAATTTAGAATAAGCTTCAACTGTTTAATAATGATGTATTTACCTTAAGGGTAGGTCACAATTTTCTTGAGGTCAGGCTAAGGGGGGAAGAAAAAATAATAATGAAAAAAAAAGTACAGTGAGTTGAAATAATTTCTGTATCTGTCAGTCCTTAATTCACACATCAGTAAAGTGAAAAAAAAAAAAGAATAAGTTTTCTAAAGTCTGCAGGCCTCCGGCAAGTTTTCTAGACTGATAATGTGTGTGTGTGTGTTTATACACATATGAGGAATTTGATCAAGTTTCTTCATCAAGTTTCAAAGAATGTTTGCAGTGAGATTTTCTCTTTCTTGTCTCTGGGTGTACGCCTGGCTGATTTAGTTTCCCCTTTTCCCTGTCAAACCTACTCGACTGCCCGGTTGGCTACTTATTTAACGTTCCAACCGGGGTGTTTGCTGCACTAAATAGAATCGAATAATAAATTCATGTCTTTAGAGTGTAGTGGTGGTTCTGGTTTCTCTCTCTCTTCTGCACCTGCAATAATATTGAGTGCTAATTTTTTATCATTTTTTTAATATTTTTTTAAAAGCAACATCAGTCCTCCTCAGTGATGCATCAACCATTTCTCAAAGGAGAGAGAGAGAGGTCCTGCACGGGAGACAATTATCGACAGATACTTAAATTACTATTGTGCATAAGGAAACACATCAGTCAAAAGTAAGCGATGGGGGTGCGGGAATGAACTATGTGCCTCGTGTTAAACAACTTGACGTTTGCAGATAGTATGATAGTGCCACAATTAACATTTTTAAAGGCATTGAAGACTCGCCCCAAACCGTGTGCCGCGCTCTGAAAAAGTTAACTTTTCGTTGCTTGCAAGTGAAGTTTTCTTCTTGTCGCTACAAAATGCAGACAGTAATGAAACGTGATACCTTGGTATCTTTAGCTGGACCTGAGATGTCCATCGCTGTGTCGTTTGTACACTGTGCTGTGGGTATTGACCGCAGCTGTATGTACTGACTGTGCACTAGTGTCTAATTACCGACGGTAGCAAGCTGTGCATGTGTATTTGATGGTGGTGTCTAACACTTCTGTTACACCTCATTCGAAACTAGGTCAGATTACCGGCATTAGACGTTTCTTTTTGCGCGAGTCTTCACACTCTTTAAACAAGTTGATGTTTGCAGATAGTTTTTGTGCCATAATTAACATTTTTAAGAAGAGTAGTTATTGATCACCCCGAGCCTTTCCTTGGATCGTGAGTTTTGTGGATACTTTTAAACCTATTGTAATATTAGTGTTGCTGGTCTAATGTAAATTGATATTACAAAGCTATATTTAATATAGCTTCCCCCTTAAAGAAAGTCAGGGTATTAACAATAGCAACCCGTAAACGGTGCTCTCTCGCTGAAAATACGTCCAGCTTTTAAATGTTCACAGGATCCCCAGATCCCAGGTAATGACATTGAGATGGTTATAAACCGTTCAGGTTTGACAATTAACCGAATAAACGGTTCATTCATTTGATTGTAAATTGGTTAGTTGGTTTTTTCAGGATGGCTAAACAGTTATCAAAAGTACAAAGTTTTCCCCCTCCCCCTCCCCTCATCAAACTAAAAAACACTGTTTATAATGTTTAAAGAGAAGGTGTGTTAACAACTCAAACTCCCTGCTGTGACTCTTATCCTACATATATGTTGATGCACTCGCTGCAGGAGCTAGAAAACCTGTGTCGATCACAATTGGAATGAAAACCTACAGTTGTTGACATTTCGTGCAGGGACGGAATCTTTCTAAAGAAAATCATAGGAATCATACACTCTACATTAAGATAAATGTCAAATTATATTTTCTATTTAATTAAAGTCATTACCCACGATTAGTTTTAAATACTAAATCTGTAAGATTTACTGGTGCCACATTTTGGAATACTCTCGAACCCAAACTTAAAAAATTACCAACCTTATCAATATTCATAAAGCAACTGAAGCTATATTTGTTAAACAATGATTTGTAATATATACGTTAAAGTTATCACATTTTTTAATGCTACTTGTGCTTCCCGTTTGGGAAGTGGGGGTGGGGGGGGGGGGGGGGGGGGTGTAGTTAGCGTATTGTATTTAATTTTTTCATGGTGAATCTGCACTTTATGAGTGTATAAGCGTAGCTTTTTCAGATTTTCCATGCTTTTTTTCTTTCTTTGACATTGGTATTATTCAGTATTGTAAATGTAATTGTAAAAAAGAAAAAAAAGTGAAATAAACGAAACGAAACGAAAAACATCATGGAAAGTAAAATTAAACATCCTTAGCCAGAGATGACAGAACAAGAGACAAAAACAAAAGTATTTTTATCCTTCTATCCTTTCTGCTGGCTCAGTAGGATGAAAGTTGAGATCCAATTTATCATTCAATTTGGTTTTATTGCTCTATCTCACACCTTAAATGAAAACTGGCAGTTGGCTGCGAGGGTTTTTAAAAACTTCTTAGCTAGAACATGCGAAAAATATCCCGAGTGAAAATGAAAAGAAAAAATATATATATATATAAAGCTATCTAGAATCTACTTACCTGACTACTTGAAGTGAGGAGGAATAAATTATGTCTGATAAGATTAGGGGGAGGGTGGGGGAGGGGGGGGAGAGTAAAATATGGTAAGGAAAAAAAAGTTCAAATGTTGTATTTTTTTTTTTTAAGTAATTTGAATTGAATTTGTTACAATCTGGTGGCATATATACTTGATAATATTTAATGGATGATAAAAATTTAGGCAGAATTTTACTCTTGATGTCATAGTCGAAGGAATAAAAACAATAAAATGAAGTGCTAGTAATGCTTCTGTAGCGATTCTGATTACGAAAATATTCACCTTAAAAAAGTAACTGGAAAGGTCCTTTAAATGTAAGCTTAAGTACATCATAGTTTGACTAGTGCTCAGTGCACATCTTAAATAGGTTAATCCATGTTAAATCCATTGTTTTATAAATTCCAATATCGCTGAACCCAGACATCATGTTCTTTCAACTTCATTTAAAAACAACAGGGCATCCTTAAATGACATTCGACCCTATTTGTCCTTTACAAATTTATAATTCATTGACCCAGTATACATGATAATATTTCAGAGATCTTATGCTGAATTCCCATTGACCTTTTGTGTTGTGTCTGAGGAATTGACTTAAAAGGTTAGATTTAATTAGTCCTCCATTAGTATAGAGTCACACATTGAACCAGTGATGAAACTGGGCTATTGAAATTAAAGGGTCACTCCTGGGTCATTTGTGGAATAGATAATAGAAATTAACAGGACTGATAGCATTGTTTCTAACTTTGTGTCTTAATTAGTGCCAGCACATTCATACAGAGTTCACATTGTTTTCTTGAGTTAGACCAAGATAAACAAAACGTAACCTTCTATCCAGTTTGCATACTGCCTGTTTAACTTAGCGTTAGTTCAAATCCACCTAACCGTCCGTCCAGAGTTTACATATTGCCTGTTTAAGTTAGATCCAGATCAAATCCACCTACCACTTTGTCCAGAGTTTACATATTGCCTGTTTAAGTTAGATCAAATTCACCTAGCCATTCATCCAGAGGTTACATAAATGCTGTCCCACTTACACTAAAAGCTAGATCGAGATCCTGTCCCTGTTTAAAATGCTGCTAAATGTTGCAAATAAAAGACTGGAAAAAATATCTTCCCCCACCCCAACCCCAACCCCACCCCCACTCCCCTTCCTGCTATGACCATGTCATGAAAAGAGTTACTTGATGGAAATGTCTTCATTTATTTTCTTCCCTTTACCTCTGAAAATAACTGTTCCCTTAACCCATCCTCCTCCTCCATTTCTAGGATTCCCCTCTGATGCTCTCTCCCTCTCTTTCATTCTGTACTTGTCGAAAATATGTTATGACATTTGCTGAAAACATTTCTCCTTTTCAGCTAGAAAATTAGCTGATCCCCAATCGGTCAGCCAGATTTGGCAAACCTCTCTCAACGCTCCGAGGAGACAGGGATCGAGGATAATTACATCTGCATCTCCCCGAGCAGGATGCAGAAAGTACACTCGGGTCTGTTTTTCTGAGGCAGGCTCTTTCCTGACGGAGCCAATTAAATTTAGACTGGGATTGGCATGCAAGTCAAAACATATGTACCATCGCTGATAAGTGATCGGCAGCGGCAGCGAGAACCGAGATATGCTCCCTGGGATTTGTGAGAGGGATCAATTTTAATTGCGGGAGTCAGGAAGCAGCTCTCAACTTGCACTGGGAGGTATTACGAGGATATCACACTAGGCTTAGACCTCCTCATCAGCACCCAGAGTGAAGGAACCTGATCTTCATCTATAGCAACCAACAAAAATAATCTGAAAGTCTTCAAAATCTACTGGATAGGATGACAGGATTTTTTCCAAGGGGGTGTAAATAACCCAGTTGATGAGAGACAATACAAGTTAAATGGTCACGGAAGACATTGCAGACACAGAGACAGACAGAGATACAGATGTTGCATAACAGTTCTTTTTCGAGTCCAATCTATACTTAATTGTCCCGTTCCTTCCCCCCACACTTCCCCCCCACTCCTCCTCCCCCAACCCCATTATGCCCTTAAACTTCTACCCTGCGATAGCATCCTCCTACAACATGAAAAGATAGTAATTTTTAATGCCGATGGTGACAAATTTTTTTCTGATGCAATATGGTTTCACTGAGAGTTTAATGGTGATGTATGGACTGCGACCCTATTCAAAGATAGACCGCGACACAACATATCTACATTTTTTTTATTATACAGTATAAATTATTTAGAGGCACTTTGGAATGGAGATGAGGGGATGGGGGGGTAGGGCGGGGGGGGGGTGGATCGAGGGGCTTAACAAATGTCTTTTGTTCTGGTGGGAACGTAAGAAAGGGTAACTGTGAATCAGGACAATTTCACAGACCTGCCCAGTGCTGATTTATAACATACATTTTCATTTTTTCATTTAATTATTATTTATTTCCAGTATGAATATAAATATTTATAAACAGGACACCAAAAGTGAGTACGTAAATAAAAAAATATTATTTTAAAATGTAAGTGTAAAAAAAAAATACTGTATAAACCTGAATATACTACTGTATATACCTGTAGGCCTACTTATATTATCCAAACTTCATACTATTTCTTTGTATGAAATATTATCACAGATATTACTAAAAATTATGCAAGGAGGAAACATGTAAATTTGATTATTTAAATCTCCAGTGTCTTTAATATTTGACATGATATAAGCCAAAGACTGTCCAAATAGTCACGTCCGTGGCAAATCTTCCGGTGTAAATAAACTCTCGAGGGGCAACGTTCACTGACGATGTAATGAAAGTAAGTTCATTACTTCATGTAATGTATGTAAATTAATACTTAAATTGTGAAGTATTACAGTTTCTTTTTCTCAGACAGTAATTTGTAGAGTGTCAAAATAGGAGAAAATCCATGTAATTTAATAACGAAGACTGAACTCTCGAAAGGAACTGATTTTTTTTTCCGTTTACGACGATGTAGGTCAGGTACTTGCACTCATTCTCATGGGGGGGGGGGGGAATCTCCTTGAGAATTTTATTCTTCTTACTATTTCATATGAAAAATATGGAAGATTATGGATCTACGGATTGTTGATCGCAAAAAATGGTAATAAACTATGGTTAATATTACTTGAAGTTTGAATGGTTTTATTTTACTGCGGTAATTAATTTTCATTTAGTGTGGTGTCACCGTCGTTAAAATGTCGGCTTAATTATCTCCGTTACCATGTAGACCAGGATATGAGTTTACAAAAAATATGAACTAAATGATGGGAATTAGCCTAGATGTTTATAGAAATGGATTATTTAGTGATAAATTTCTGTTCTCTGATTATGTTACATGCGCAAGCAGCAGTTGCAGACGAAGCGAGAAAATGACAGATTTGAGAACGCCGGATAGATTATTAAATATGTTCTTTCGGTTTTTTTTATTCCCAGAAAGATTTTTATTGGGTGATTTAAGTTTCATATCTGTGTTTCAAACCCAAACATTTAACATTTCTCAAAGGTGTCCTAAAAAGTGCTTGGTTCAAAAGACAGAAATCTGTATTAATTAATTATATTCCCAGACATTGAATAATGGATATAATGCCACCATCTCGATTATCCTAAAACTAGGGAGAAAATAAAAGTCGATAATGTCAATATAAAACTTCATCAAAAGTACATTAATTGAGATAGAACTATAAACAGAATTCCCTAGAATAATTCCTTTAAGCACATTATGGTTTAATATCCCTCTTTGATCCCCGTTCGGCTAACATCCAAAAAATCAAAACAGACTCCTGATGCCTAATTTTCTCTATTATCTCTTCACATCTTCCCCCTCCCCCTTATCCTCCCGCCCACCCTCCCCTCCCAACAGAATAAGAAGCATTTTATTTTCTGGATCAAAAGATAGGTGTATCTAAGCCTTACTAGCAGGGAAATAGCAAGGGAAGATGTTGGGAGTCACTGTGGTAAGTGGCGGAGCGTCCATACAGTCAGGGGTGGCGGATGCCCCCCCTGACGGACTCAAATGGACTGCTGGCACCCTTTTCAGCTTTTTACCACTTTTTATTTATTCGCGATTATTGACTTTTTCATTGCGCTCTCATCTACCTATTGACATTTGTCACATTTTGTTGGTGTTATTTTCTGGCAAAATGCTCTAACCGCTATTTATTCTTCAAATCTTTTATCTTTTATCTGCAAATTAGCAAGGCCCGGAAAGGGTCATTTCCGGCGATCTAGGGAGTATCTCTACTCAAAAAATTTCTGTACGCTCCGCGCCAACCTGTCCTGTGGTGGGGCTCCGCTTAGATAGTGTCGAAAGCGCCCCTATAGACCATTCTCGCCCCCCTGACCAATACCCCTAGCTCCGCCACTGACTGTGGTTATATGTTTTTTATAGCTGCAGTGAGGAGTGTTAATTTGGAGGCACCTCACCTCACCCTTATGGGTCCTGGAGAAGAGCTGATCCCTGCCAGATCCAGGTTTTTGCACCCATACTTCCCTCCTTTAGTTTACCTAGAAGGTTCCTGCACTAAAGCTCTGACAAAAGTTTTTGTGTTAATTTAATTGATTTGGATGTGGTAATAACAGGGTCAGAGGTCACTCGTAATAACCTACAATCTATCAGCACTCTGGTGCCAAATGTTTTATGGGTAAATATGACCTTCAAGCAACCCTTTCCAAAAGTGTAATTACCTTTCTAAATCTAGTAGTCATTGTATTATTAAGTAGCCATTAAAGCCATAGACAAAAAAACTTTTCAACCCACTGATAGAACTGGAAAATGTGAAAAGTGTAAACACAAAACAAAAACGATAGGGTGTCAAATTTCACATGCAGTGCACTGTAAGAAAATCCTTCACACTTTTTAGAAATTCCAGATAATCAAATTAACAATGCTGGCAATATGCGTCGATAATTGCTATCAGCAAATATAGGAAATTTCAAGGGCAAGTTCACAAGGACTCCTGTAGTTACTGTACTCCATTCTGGCAGTATACCACCAACCTTTTCAATTTCATATATTAAACTAAGAGAATATAAAAGGTATTATTTAAGGTATTGAGATAATAACACTGCGAGACCTCCATTCTTGCTGCATTCACATAGCACAACCAACCTGCTAATAATAGATAGCCTCAACCTAAAATGTAAGTTTAAAATATCACGTTTCAAGGGTAAACAGTGAGCAGTGGCGGAGCGTCCATACAGTTAGGGGGGGCGAATGCCCCCCCTGACGGACTCAAATGGACTGCTGGCGCCCTTTTCAGCTTTTTACCACTTTTTACTTATTCGCGATTATTGACTTTTTTATTGCGCTTTCATCTACCTATTGACATTTGTCACATTTTGTTGGTGTAATTTTCTGACAAAATGCTCTAATGGCTATTTATTCTTCGTTTATCTGCAAATTAGCAAGGCTCGGATAGGGTCATTTCCGGCAATCTAGGGAGTATCTATACTCCTAAAATTTTTGTACGCTCCGCACCAACCTGTGGTGGCGCTCCGCTTAGATAGTGTCGAAAGCAACCCCTACATACCATTCTCGCCCCCCTTGACCAATACCCCTAGCTCCGCCACTGACAGTGAGTCAGAATTATCGAAACAAGACCAAATATCAGATTACAAAAACGGGCTGATGTTGCAACCATGTAACAATCTTTGGAAAATGTCTTTGTACTCATGGCCCCCCAAAATTTTTTTTAAAATAATTTTTCATGTCTTCTGTTCATGGTTCTATAAATGTGTGTAAAGCAGAAATAGGTCAAGAAACACGGGGAAAAAGCATGTTGATAAACAGAGGTCTAAATTTGTAATTAACGTAGTGATCGAAAAACAGACGGTGTGTGTGACACGTCTTGATGGACAACTAGTCATAAATCAGTAAGGTGGTATGGCAGCGTTTTGTGTTAGATTTGCCACAATCTTGTGATGTCATTCTCGACGGTTTTAATGGAATGATAAAAATGCGGGAATTCCTAAAAGTGACACTGCGAGTAATTAAATTATAGTCATAGAGTTCAAATTGTTTCTTAAGATGTGAAGATGGAAAACTACAATACTTTGGGGAGAGGGGGATGAGGAGGGGAAGGTGGAGAATTGTTCAGTGTACAAACCCTCTCTTTCAAAGCCGCACTCACAGATAAGTAAATAGTTATTAGCAGAACCTTGCATGTAGACTTGATTATATGGACCTAATTTGTAGCCTAAATATACGTCAGAAATGCATAATTTTTATGTCTAAACTTTAGGCTCTTTCTGTTGGAACACCCCAGACCCCTCCCTTCCCCCCCCCTTCCCCCCAAATGCGAGTGTAACTCCCCCAAAGGATTAAGGTAAAAGATTCACGTATGAAGCGCATGGCAATTAGGTTATTTACAGGGTAATTTGAAGCATTTTGGCTATGAGGAATACGTCATAGTGACTCTATCCGTATAGAAGATTGAACTAGTCACATGACAGAAAAGTTACATGAAGTCATGTGAGTTTTCAATAGGAACTTAAACCAATGTTAACAACTTTGACTTATGAACATGAAAATTCATATTTAGTTGAACTATTAAAGTTTTTGTAGCTATAAATTTCACATAATTTGCACTCTTTTTCAAATGTTGTTTCTAATTACACATAATCAAAAAAGACTGAAAAAGATTAGTTAATAGAAAGTATAACTTTAAATCAGTTTCCACTTTTCCCACACAGTTAATTAATTATGAATGATTTAATTTGATTTAATAATGAATTATGTTATCAACCTTTCAAATGAATCAATTTTGATCATTTAAAATGGATTTTAAAGGAAACTAAAGTTAGACAATTTATCAAGTTTAGCCTTATTTTGATGTTTTTTTTTGCTTCATTTAAATACATAGGATGGACATTTAACTCCAAAGGATATGTGTCATGTACTGAGAACTTGTACTAACATGTACTAATATTCCTATATATAGTCAATAATTAACAACCCCACACACTTGTAGGACAGTATGTCATCAAGGGACACAAACCTCAGGACACTATTTCATAGGACTAACTCAGTGTACTGGAATATTGCTTTGTAATGCAAGAATGTGGAGGACACTATTTCATTAAAGCCTCATAATATCCACACAGCCTAAACTTACCCTATAAAGTCACCTTTCTAAAATTTATTACATTCCAAATTAAGAAAAAAAAATTCTTAATTTTCACCACTCAATTAATATATCCTGGCCTTTCTTCATTTAACTAATGAAAGAGATTTTTCTCATATTTTAGTAGTTTATAGTAGACTAATTTGTATGGAAAGAACAAACAGAGAGACAAGCACATTTGGAGTTCATGCTAAATTTAATCAATTTCCTAAAATGCTAAATATTGTTTAAATTAGGTCAAAATGATATCAGTGTTCCAAGTTCATTGTTCTTGTGTTCCAATTATTTAGTTCCCGATAAGTGAGCTTCATCTGCTGGGTCTGTTTTCATCAGGATTCTGCATTGGTACTTCAATGCTATATAGAAAGTACATTGTACTGTTAGCATATATCAGATCTGGTTGGTAAAAGTGATGGTGCAACATATGCATAGTTAGAATTCTTTGTTTAAGGGGTGAGAGGGGGATCAATGCTCTTGAGGGGGGGGGGGGGAGATGCAGACCCTATTTTCCCAAACAAATATTTTACTGACTTCTTTTTGGGGGGGGGTGGGGGAGAGGGGGAGGGAGAGAGATGAATATTTGGGTACCCTAGTCCTCTCTCCTCCCCAGCCCCACTAATATGACCAAATGCACTGACTAATTATAGATATGAGAAAGTTTTCATTTTGGGAAAATTTTGAGGAAACCTACTATAACTTGTACATGATTATTTTTTCCAAATATTTGGAGGGAGCCTAATTAATCATTATTAATAATTATAATTTTTGGAGACTGTTAAATCCTACATAGTTTTGTCATAAATATACATCATAATATAAAAGAAACCTTATATAAATATAAATAGAGTAACAGCTTTAAATTTTAAAAAGAGGAAAGAAAGAAAGGGAAATTTTTTTCTCTCCATTTTACGTACCGTACCTCTTATCTGACATATATGCAAAAGACACATACCAGAAAGAAATGTGAATAAGAAACACTGATTTTCTGGTAACATTTCACTAAAATGTTACATCTTATCATCAAATTGGTAATTTTCAGATAAGGGATTAGTCCCGTTTCTTGACCTGCAATATTTGTGCACAAAATTTCCTAGGCATAACATTCAAGATGAAATTTTGTTTAAAATAACTAACATCATTTTGTGGTACTTGGCATTTTTTCTTTTTTTTTGGCCTTTTGTCAATGAATGCCATTCAACAGGGATTCTATGTAAGTTTCAACCTTACAACTTCCATTATATAAAAGGTGTTAGGATTATTATGTTCTTTCTGCTGATAGAGTGTTAACACCATCACAAAGGTGTCTTAGCTAGGAGTGTTTGCCAAGCTGGCTCTCAAGACACATACACCCCACTCTTACACATGGTACAAAGAGCTGGGCCCTGTAGACTTGCTTCAAGTAGATTTTTCACTGAGCATGCATGATATTCTCTAACAACATTTGACATCATTAGTTTGACAAACTTTTGCCATTAAGTAGCAAATACTTAACAAGCTGGTTGTGTCTGAATATGTACAT